>MU856898.1:14088-87688 GCA_033296705.1 Chaetomidium leptoderma | reverse complement strand
GTTGGTCTCACCCCTCTTGTTCCTTCTGATCTGGAGTGGCGCTATTGTTCCGCGCGATCGACTACAGCTCCAAGCTCCAGCTGGGATTTGTTTACCCAGAGTGGTGGTTGGCAGACGACCAAGCTTTGCTTCCAGCTGCACTGGGAATGTTTACCCGGTGTGGTGGTGGTTGGTTGACTTGCTTGTCTGTCTGTCGTTACACAGGACAGGTGTCGTGGCGATGCGGCGTGGGATCGATTGTACGAGAAAGGGGGAAAACAAACGAGGCTGACTGTACGCCGCCCCTTGGTCAGGGCTTGGTTGGCTGGCTAGCTCTTTTTTCCTATTCTTGGGTGGTCTGGTCACCGCAGATTTTGACGAGGAAAGGGAAAGAAAATCTTTGGGGTCTTATTTCCTCTTCTTGGTCACCGCATTTGACGAGAAAAGAAAAAAAAGGGAGGAGATCTTGAGTTCGACAATCAATCAACCCTCATGGTCGAAGGGATTGGATTGGATTGGATCAATCAGATCCAAAGCTGCTCCATCCAGCATACGATCCCCCTTTACCGCCGTTCGGGCAAAAGAAATATGCCGAACGGTTTGGCGGTGGCGACACGGGCCGCGTCTTTTTCCTTCTTCTCCCCCCTTTCTCCGGCCGGCGGTCTGCAAAATGGCATCCCCCTTCGGTTGGGAGACAGTGTGGAAGAAACGGGCTCGCATTGATTTGCATGGCAATCGGGGTATAGTGGACTGGCTTCTGTTTTCTTTTTTCTACTGGTTTAGCTTTTCCTCTTTTGTCTCTCTCTCTCTCTCTCACGCACACCCACCACCACACTCTCACACACCCTTTTTCAGGTCTGATGTTGTTGCTCAAGTCTCACAGCATACAAGCGTGGAGGGGAGTGAGCAGGTTTCCGTTTGTCATTATGGCGCTCGTTGTTTTTTTTTTGCCCAAGGACAACATCAGGGAGGGTGAGGGTAATGAAGGGTTTATGACTGTATGCATAATGAAAAGAAAAGAATCTTTTTGATGGTCATCCCTTTCTTTGGATCTCGCTGTCCCGACGTGAGCCTCCCCAGTTGATGTTACGCAAAGGATTCCGACACATGACGCACTCTGTCTGCTCCATGGGGGCTCAACTACGTTGTCTACCGGAAGAACGGAACAAAGTTTGTACAGCAAAAGACCACAGGCAATCGGGGGCAAGTTAAGGGGTCCATTGGCCAGTTGGAACGAAACCCGCAGCTACTTGGTCGCGAAAGCTTGACTCGACAAGCGCAAGCAAGCCCTGCCGAGGTTCTCTGACCGACTTCTTGACCACAGGATACCACGGTAGTCTTTTTCGGCTGGGCCCAGGCTGCTGTGCTCATTCTTGGGTGCCCAATCAGACCGGCAATCCAGCCGGCGAGATACATGTCACGAGGGCTTTTTCTGGGACGACCTCGCGAATGGGAACCAGAAGCCGGGTACGGTGGTCATTGCCTGGACGGTCAGACCCATGTTGGCTAATCGGCAGCTCTTTGAGCAAGTCGATAGGCTGTCACCTCATCGATGGAAGGAAGCCGTGTGCCGCGGAGGCTGTGACAGACGTGGAGAAACCGCTTCGCGGGACGGCCCCATCGGGGAGAAGCCGAATACCTGTCGGGCGAGACCGATCAGCCTTCGTTTCAAGTTGATCGGTGGTTGGTCCCCATGTCCTCAATGCCCGTGTGGAAGATGTGCTCCTGGCCGAGACTGCCTCGACTGCGTGGTCAGAAAAAACTTCTCGAGTCGTCGTTCGCCGTGGCCACAGGCATATTGGACAGTGTCCGGACCTGCACAGGCAACTCCCGGACACCCTGGCTGTCCGTACGCGTACGGTTTGGAGCAACAATAAGCAGAGCACGAGAATTCTCGTTTTATGGTCAGCAGGCGGTTGGCTCCGATGCCGATCTCCATGGCGACTGGGCTTCCGTCAGGGTACCGGGCCCGTTAATCTCGTCCCTGTTGGAGCACCATGCGCGAGGAGCTGCTCCTCGCCATATCTTGAGGTATCGTTTACACACAAGTCACCGAGCTGCTTCTTTTCGGATTGGTCCCCTCTTGGAATGTAGAGACGCGCATAACGACTGTGGAAGTGAAGAGCAGAGGGTGGGCCATCGGGAAAGTCGGCTGCAGGGGTCGCTGTTCCAACCGCACAGAAAGATGGCCAATCTTAAGACAAGCTCTGCTTGATTCCCAAAGGCTGGCATGCCCTCGCCAGCGGGCAGATGCGTAACTATTCTCATGCCGTCATGATCCAAACTTGTCTCTCACGTCATATGACCCAGGCATTCGGCGAGTCGAGGAAGGATCAGACAAGTCTTGCTAGGAATGGCAGGTCGACAAGCTTCTCGAGTGCATGAACTCGGTATCGTGTGAATATTGAGAGAAGTCGGACTGACAGCGGATACTCACACCCGGGGGGGAGAGGCGAGGAACCGAGCGATCGTGGGAAGCAACGAGCTCAGGCAGGGCCGCTGACGGTCTGCCAAGAACTTTCTCGCCCTGCCCAATGCCATTGGAGGACAGTGAATAATGAAAAGGAAATGATCCGAGAATTATCCAAGACGCCATGCGAGATTAGAGGAACCGAGATGGTGGACGACCGCCCAAGGATGCAAGGCGGGGGGTTGGCTAACTGCATGGCCTAGCCACAGTCGGGGATGAAGTCCAGAAGTGGAACGTCCCATGACAAAACTAGCGAGCCACCAGAATGGCGGTGCCAAAAGAAGAGTCGAAGCGTCGGCTTAAACGTCTTGAGGTGTGACGGATTCGGACGATCAACCGAGAATGTGTCGGTTGTGCATTCTAGAGCCCAGAACACCTCGAGAACACCAACCGGGCTTCCACCCTCTGATGGATATGGACAAGCATAGCTTGTGGGGTTGTAGTTAGTGGAACTAGCCAACTGGTATCCGGTCCGCCCTGTCGGCTTGCAAGCAGGAGAGGCAGGCGTCCTCCCATGCCCCACGGATTCTTCTGGGTGGTGCCCGGCCCGGGCCACGCTCCTCGGGGAGCAGCAGCGCGTGTACCTTGTCGGCGGCGGAACTATGGGGCAAGACGTCATGCTTCAATGGCGCCGGTGACGGACACGGCAAGCCGTTTCGTTTCTTTTGACTCTCCTTTTACCCAACCAAGCGGATGTTGTTGTCAGGGAGGCATCGGGAAGCGTGCTACCCCACCTGCCGTAGTCAAACCCCTGGCTCGCCTCACGGGACCGGGCGGTGAGCGTTGACTTGGCTGGAGAATCCCGGACGCCTCGAGAAAGTGCCCTGCGGCCCCTGCCTGGTGTGCAATCTCGTCCACTGATAGGCGGCGAGGCGAGGCCGACTCCGGGGAGCCGGCTCGCTGGGATGGATAAACACTGGACAAGGAATTAATATTCATACATGATGCGGGCTAGCCCTAACGTAGCTTGACTTTACCTCAAGAATTTTGGGCACCGCCAACCAAGTCTGCAGCCGCGGATGCTGCCCTGCCTTGCTGTGCTTCGACATTGGTCACAGCCAGGATTTATTGAGTGACAGGATGCAGCCATGAGGTCACTGAACAGCGCCAGCTGTCGATGGGAGAGTCCGTCGATGGTGGAGCCACAGCATGGGGAGTCTGGCTGGCTCCCACTGCACATGGCGTTTTTTGGCGTGCCTCTTGGGGCTGACAATCCGGGGGCGACAAGGGGGGATTGTTACTCAAAGTCGTTCCATGACCATTTCTAGTGTCTGCCTCAGTGCAGCCCTGCCGGAAGCAAACAGGAGGTGTTGCCACAAGACGAGATGGGCATGTTCGTTGCACCGTAGCCTAGCCAAGGGCACCACGCCGAGAGCAGAGACGAGGTGCCGGAGAGGCGTCCGCTCGAGAAGTAGGTAACCCCAGGTAACCTGCGCGAAAGCTACCGGCTTCTCTCGCCTGCTGTGGAAAAGAAGCGACATCCTGGCTTTGGCTGCGTCATTGACAGCTGTCCCGACGGTCATGCTTCGCGGACATGATCGATTGTGGTGTTTTGCTGGCAAGTGGCAGGTGTGCGTCCCATCTTGGGGCAAGGAACTTGTAAGGTTGATAGGCCCAGTGAGAATGTCCAATGTTCAAACAAGTAGTGCAGTGGACAACTTTAAAAGTTGGGTGGCGTCCATGATGGAGAGCGGGAGTTGTGGACGTGGGACGGGGCGGCTGCGGTGGAGTGCGCAAAGGTTGAAGAAGTGAGCACGGAATTCAACGTGGGTGGCCGAAAGCGAAAAGCCATGTCCAGTTCCTTCCCTTCGCCCTCTTGTCCGTTATTGCCCCTTCCGTTTCCATCATTGGGGTTATCCAGGCAGAAATTATGGCGGGACAGTCTCCGAGTCGTCCTTGCTTCTTGTTAAAGCCCCCCGTTGGCACTGACATGGAAGAGCTTAAACTTTCATGAACCCCCGTCGTGGTGATAACCCAAGCTAAGGTACCGACCGACCTCGTCGCGTAGCGGAGACAGCCGTGTTTCCGTCTAGCTCGACTAGGTACCTACCTAGTTATGCGATGTCCTAACTACTTCAGTCGAGATGCCGTCCGACTTGGCTAGGTTGGCTTGATTCCCAATTTCCAACTCTTGCAGTGCCAGTGGTTATTTCCAGGCCACCGTCCTTATTCCCAGAGTTGCGGTATTATCTTCTCCTTGAGAGATACTGTTGATATTCCCGTCGCTCCCTCTCAATTCGTGGGACGGATGGATGGAAGTTAACGTCACCGACCTCCTCGATATGGACTCCGGTAGGTACATACCATGGAATACAGAATACGGTCGCCCAAGACAAAAAAAAACGGCGGGTCGGGCAGTTTATCAGAGCCCCACACTGAAACCTGGGCCCACAGTTCAACCGCTGTGGGCCCACGGGTTGCTAGCGCGGGGTTCCAGGAAGCCCCCAGCATTGCACGCCACGCGCTCTTGACCCGCCCTTACCCATCAAGCCATCCCACCTCGGGCATCGTCCATCCACCCGACCCTGTCCCTGGGATTCGTCCTTGACACCTTGTCTGTTCGCAACCGTCAAGCTTCGGGACCACCACCCACGGACACCACAAGGCTTAGGGACATTGTACCTAACCCGGAACGCGGCCGTCATCGGCGTACAGACAGACAGCAAATATTCGCCGACCCTGTGTGCTGCCAATTGCGCCCGCCACGAGCTCGCCCAGTGCCAAGTTGCGTTCGCACCCACCCGGGGCGTCATAGGTTACCCAGGGCCCGGCAGAACGGGCTTGAGAGGCTGGGCTGCCGAGGCCGCAGGCGCATCAAGTCCCGCACCTATCTCCATCGATCCAGGGATTCCACGCATCCCGGCGGAGAGGCACCTAGGACTCTAGGAGGGGGGAAATCCAAGTATAGGCTATCAGCACCTCCAGCAAATAACATCCGGCCCACACCAGATACTACTGACGCCGCACCGCTCCCAGACTTCTCAGATCTCGGCCGTGCTTTGCTGCAGGCGCCAGTGGTGCGGGACGAACTGGTCGCTCCCCCTTTTCGTGCCGCTACTGTGTGAACCCTGCGCTGTGGATGGGCTAGCGAGTACCAAATCTGACGAATCGAGACCCCATCGAACGGCCGTGGTGGGACACCCAGACGACACACCTCTGCGGGCACAGCGGGCCATCCTGCGGCCACTGAACTAGCTACCCGCCTCCTCAACATGTCAATAAAGTAAGTCTGTTTTTCGTCCTCCCCCCCCGTCCCCGACCATCTCTCTTGTGTTTCTTTTGCCACTTTTCACATCTCGACCGCTTCCTGCCCCCACAGCACATCGCCGCCCTCCCCTGCCCGACACCCCTTTTCAACCACCCCCCTGGCCCCACATCGCCTACTTGTCGCCGGATCATGGCCGACCAATTCTTGGCGGAGCAGCACACATGGACGCTTTTCCGGAATTCCCAATCTGACGAGGCGGATAGCTGGGTTATGCTCACCCGGGATGGCGAGATTGTGCCCATCCCCGGCGAGAAGATACTCCACACGTCACGGCCGCGGGTCAGCCTCGAGGTATCAACGCCCCCCGAGCTTCAAATCGCGGAGCCGTTTTCTCTCAAATTCGACAATGGCATCGCCTACATCACGAATGAGCGGGTAAGTTCAGTACACCGCTCCTCTCCAGACTAGCTCCCAGTGCGGTCTCTTGGCCCCGGGGAAGCCGGTCGTGTGTGTGTGTGGTGCGTGGTGCGTGGTGCGTGCGAAGCTGACCGGCTGCAGGTGATTTACCTCCCAGCCAGGCCGAGCGAGGACTTCAAGTCCTTCTTTACGCCCGTGCTCAACTTTTCCGACACGCATGTCCATTCATCATGGATTGGTCCTTGGAGCTGGGGTGGTACCGTGAGGCCGGTTCCCGGCGGAGGCATACCCATGCACATTCCCCGGATAGAAGTCAAGTTCATTTTCAGGGATGGTGGCCACAGCGACTTCCAGACCAAGTTTGAGTGGCTCAAGGAACGCCTGCAACACGCCCAAGAGCTGGGGTTGACACCGGGCCAGAACCTTGAGCCCCCGCCGCCCTACGAACTCAACACTCCAGGAGGAGCCTCTTCATCCGGTCCTTCCGCCAGCGCCAGCGCCAGCTCCACCACACCTGGCACTCAGGCGCAGCAACAACCGCCCCAGCCCGCTCCCGACGAGCCGCCCCCGGACTATGTGGAAGCCCAGACACAGGCCATCACCATCCAGTACGAGGAGCGCATGCGAGAGGAAGCCGAGAGGCATTGAGAGGCTGAGCTGGGTGGGTTCGCGTTGGATGGGTTTCGGAACTTCGGAAGTTTGGTTATTCTTCTCTCTGTATTCTTCTTTCCTTTTTGCCTTGCTGTTTGCCGCACGACATGCAAAATTGTTGATACCATCAGCCTTGTTCAAGTTCTGTATCGCATTTGGGTTCATCTTGCTGTCCGCAATGATTAATGAAGAGAGGAGTGCTGCATCGACTTCGGCCGGCGTTCACCAACATTGGCTTTTGGCTCATGGTCATTCGGACGGTTCCAAGCAGAGGGAGGGCCTCAGCCGAGTCAGCCCTGGCCGCAAGGGATTTGAGCAAGGGATTTTGGTAAGCTGATGGAGGACATTAGCTCCAGAATATCGCTTAACGTTGATCCTTTGCTTATTGTGCTCCTTGTGGTCCCGTAATGTGCTCTTGGCCACAGGTCATCGTTTCCCGCAGCTCGTCATCATCCGCAAGATGGATGGTGCTATCGTGGTGTCATGATGCAACCGCAAGGCTCTATCGGCTCGAGCCTCTCTAGCAGCTCCTGAAAAGAAACCGAGCGCACACAAACCCACTCGCTTGGAACCACGTGACGGGCGGGATTACCCGGAGCTCGGTCGGTCCTCTACGTAGCCAATCAGACCCCCCCAATTGGAAGCCCGGACGGTTTTCGCTTACCCGATTTTTGCGAGAGCTCCAACGTCGCGCGATTGTCGACTTTGAGCAAACCCCGTTCAGGCGCACCCTGCCCACCACCCTTTCCTGCCATTGACACCGCTCGCCGCCCTCCGGCCTGATCAACAATGGGTTTCTGGGACACCATAACCGACCTCGTCGAGGCCGCCACCCCCTGGGGGACGGCCGACGCCGAGGCCCCCGCGAACGAGACGGTATGATGATGCGTCACTTTTCTCTCTGCTTGGCCTGCCCGGGCTTGGCTTGCTTGCTTGCTGTCTCCCTACTCGGGCCACACCGCATCCTGTCTTTGGGTTGGTCCGGGCTGTTGCGGTTGGAGCTATAGGAAAGCGTTCTGGGTTTAATAAAAACAGCTAACTGACCGTTGGACAATCAATACAGCCCGAGGAGACCACCACCGAGTCCACCAAGGAGGAGGCCAACACCGAGGCCGAGGAACCCGCTGCCGAGGAGGAGCCTGCCGCTGAGGAGGAGGCCGAGGAGGAGGAGGAGGAAGAAGAAGAGGACGAAGAGCCCGTCGATCCCAAGGAACAGCTCGAAGAAGGTGGGTGTCCCGCTGCCATCGCCAATGCCATTCACTGCCATCGCCCCGAGTCATCGTGACGCCATGGCCGCCGAAGAGGAGGACGAGATGCCGCGAGTTGCTTTATCGCGCCATGGCCCGGATAGACCAAGGCAAACATGATGACCGGGCGACCAACGCGATTACACCACCACCGCTCTTCCGACGTTTCTGTGGTTCAGACCCAAGGCTAACAAAACGATGCTTTGATATACAGACTGCCGGAATTCCAAGCAGTGCTCCCCTGCCAAGCACCACTTTGACGAGTGCGTCGAGCGCGTCACCGGCGCCAACTCCGAGGACGGTGCCAAGGAGGATTGCGTTGAGGAGTGTACGTGTCGTCCCCCCCGTTCATCCGAAGCTTCCCCGTCAAACCTTGCTTTTGAGTTGTTTTGCTGACTGACTGATTTTGATTCAAAACAGTCTTCCACCTCGCCCACTGCGCGACCCAGTGCGCCGCCCCCAAGCTCTGGTCCGTTCTCAAATAAATCAACAACAACCAACACCTCCACGATGGGCCCCGTCTCTCTCGACCGACACCAACCGGAGCCAGCGTCTCCTCGGGATTACGATTGAAGCGTTTCATTGCTGCGCACATGGCTTCCTATAGAAGGGGGGGAGATGCTTTCCTATAGACGAATCGAGGGGACGTTTCGTTTGGCTGCCCTTGCTTGGTTGACTTGTGAGGGGGACTGGGTGGGGGCCTGCCTACCACCCACATCGTGAGACGGGACAAAGAGTACAGGACGGTGGGAGAGCAAAGCAACCTGTATAATTGATCGGTCCGGGTTCTGTCTGTTGGGAGGGGGCTGATTTTCGTTACCGGTAGTTACCTGGACCTGTTGTGTGTATCATTACCCTCCCCATCATCATCATCATGGTCATATTTACGACCCCCTGCTGCGAAAAGAAAAGAAGAAAACTTTATACTTAACCTACCTACGTTGACCCTGACATTTTAAACTCACTAACCACATCCAAGTTAATAGACGTCTATCCCCCCCCCCGGGCAATTTCCTATCTAGCCAAGCTGCATGACGCCAACTTAACGCCTCCTTCTAAAAGAAAGAAAGCAACCCGACAACAACAAAAAGATGTCTCACCCTTAAAAATCCCCAGAATCCCCAAAACCCCCCAAAACCAACCCCTGCCTAATTAGAATTATGTCGGCCGCCCGTTCGAGAAGGGGGTTGGCTTGCCCGATGCGGACAAGTACGCCGTGGACCGTTGCAACGGGGAGGAGGTTTCTTTCAAACCCCACCAATAACAGCCCGGTATCACAACACAAGCAAGCACAACGACATTGTTGTCTAGTTAGCGGGAAACGCCACTATGTACTCCGAGACACACAAATTGTAGAGCCCGACGCACTGCTGTCGGCTTTGTGGAACGGGGTAACTATGGGATGGGGGGAGGCGGGGGGGGGGGGGGGGGGGGTGTTTTGTGGGATGATTGCCCCATGCCCATCCCATGCGGGAGCGGCCTGGGCTTTTTGGGGGTTGGTGTGGTACTGAATACTGCTTGTTCTTGCGGGGGTTTTAGAAGACGGGATGGGCTTGTATTGTAGATGGGAGGTTTACGCGACTGCAGAATATGGCCATGGCATAAAACTGTGCCGTACGGCAGTGTAGGGTTGGTTCGGTTTCGATTTGCAAGGTTGGGATGGACTTTGGTAAACCGTCTCGTCTGATGCAGGTGTTGGTTAACTATAATGAGACATGCTTGTATCAACGGCCCGATCTTGCCGACAAGGCTTGAACCTCTCAGCTCGGCGACCGCAACAGTAAGTAACCTCGTCGGCAAAGCACACGAAGATTCGGCCTTTGTTGGAGGTCACTTGATTCTTGACTCCTGCCCGATCTGGAAGCCGGTCATGTGTACGGTGTCAGTGTGTGTGCCCACCATGATGCCCGGGTCTCGACGGCTTTGCGGGGAAGCCATCCATCTAACCCCATTCCTTTGTTCGGCATATTATTTCACATGCCAAGGGCGGGAGGGGATCAGGATTTGGAGATGACAGGGGAGAGACGGGACCCAAGCGACAACAACACCCTCCCTCGGTTCCGTCTCATCAGTCGGGGAAGAATGCGCTTCAACTATCCACAATCCCATTTGTCCATCTTACGCACCAAATCTTAAAATATTCATTCTGTAGGCATCAGTACCAGATTCAAAACAGAAAGGAAGGACCGCAACAGGGGTCGGGAAGACGCGCAGAAGTTCACGGCTGAAACACCCTTCTTCAGCCCATGATCCGAGCCCTCGAATCCATCCCATGTTGTGCGACCCTTGAAAAAAAAACCCGTTGATGACGCCGCCGCCGCCGGGTTCAAAAGCTCGGCATGTCCCGCGACAGCAACGACAGCAGCAGCAGCGCCGCCGATGAGAAGGCCTCGGCACACCACCACGAGGAGGGGCTCCGCGACGACTCGCGCATCACCGACGACACCACCAGCAACAGCAACAGCGACGCGATGGCCGGACAGTCACGTCCGTGGCAGGAGCTGAGGGGGGAAGAGACCGACGGCAAGATGGAGAGGGTGACGATGGGGACCGCCGGGACCGCTAGCGCTAGCGATCATAATGGAGTCGGCATCGCCAACAGTGCCCAGACGGCGGCGGTCAAGCGTGGTACCACTGCTGACGAGATTCCGATTGAGATGGATGCCGTGACGAGGGGCGGGACCGGGTCGGGCGGGGACACGCTTGCGCCGCCGGGGGGCACGGGTACCGGGTGCGACGGTGCGGCGGCGGGAGGGATTGAGTACAAGGTGTACAAGCGGCGATGGTTTGGGCTGGTGCAGTTGACACTGCTGAATGTCATTGTCAGTTGGGATGTAAGTGTTTTTTTTGGGTTACTCAGTCCTGTTGTCTGCGTGGTCGGGCATTCTCGACTCCGGGTGTGGTCTGGAGGTTGGAGGTTGGATGGGGGGGGATGCCTCCGACTTATCAGCAGCGGATCTCTGGCACTTCTTTACTACAATGTTCGGTGGGCGATCACAACTTGCGTGTGCAACGTCACGATGCAGCCATATTCAAAACACCACCCTCCCCTTGCAAACACAAAAGACGGACCAGGCAGACCTCGACTTGACAGGAGAAAAACACAAGATTGATAGTTGTTCACATTCGATACTGACCGTCATGCTCACTAGTGGCTCACCTTCTCACCCGTCGCTGGCCATGCGGCGCGCTACTTCAACACGACCGAGACCACCATCAACTGGCTGAGCACCGCCTTCTTGTTTGCCTTTACCTTCATCACCCCGGTCGTGATCTACGTGCTCCACCTGGGCCCGAAGCCGTCCATCGTCACGGCCGCCGCCCTCCTCCTGGTCGGTAACTGGATCCGCTACGCCGGCTCGCACTCCGGCTCCGGGGGCATCTTCGGCGTGGTCATGTTCGGCCAGATCCTCACCGGCCTCGCTCAGCCCTTCGTCCTCGCCGCGCCCACGCGCTACTCCGACCTCTGGTTTACCAACCGGGGCCGCGTAGCCGCCACGGCTGTGAGCAGCCTAGCCAACCCACTCGGCGCCGCCCTCGGCCAGCTCATCGTGCCCTTCTGGGTCAACCAACCAAGCGACATCTCCCGAATGGTCCTCTACGTCTCCATCATCGTAAGGCCCCCTTTCCTCATCCACCCGCCACCCCCCCCACCACCTCTAACAGGTTACCACAGTCCTCCATCTGCGCCATCCCCGCCTTCTTTATCCCCGCCCAGCCCCCGACCCCAGCGGCACCGTCAGGGGAAACGCCCAAACTCTCCCTCGCCGCCACGGCCAGGGTGCTCAGCAACCAGGTCGAGTTCTGGCTCCTGCTCGTCCCCTTTGCCGTCTACGTCGGCCTCTTCAACAGCATCTCGTCGCTGCTCAACCAGATCCTGCTCCCGCACGGCTACAACGACGAGGAGGCCGGCATCGCCGGCGCCCTGCTCATCGTCGTGGGGCTCGTCGCCGCCGCCGTCACTAGTCCGGTCATTGATCGTACCAAGAGTTATTTGGCGGCCATCCGCGTCGCCGTGCCGCTGGCGGGGTTGTGTTATCTGGTGTTTATCTGGATGCCTGACACCAAGGGGGGAGGTGGGGTAGCCGGGCCGTATGTGGTCATGGCCGTGCTGGGCGCGGCGTGTTTTTCGCTGGTGCCTGTGGTGGTGGAGTATTTGGTTGAGCTGACGCACCCCATCAGTCCGGCCGTGACGTCGACGCTGGCGTGGAGCGGCGGGCAGTTGTTGGGCGGGTTGTTTATTGTCATCTCGGGGGCGTTGAAGGCCGGTGGGGATGGGGCCGAGGGCGGCCGGCCGCCGGGGGATATGAGGGATGCGTTGATCTTTCATGCGGTGCTGGCGCTGGCGGCGGTGCCGTTGCCGTTGTGTTTGGGGTTGTTTGGGAGGAAGGAGAAGTTGTTGCTGAGGAGGGTCAAGTCGGATGAGGAGAGTAGGAGTAGTGTTGAGGAGGGGAAATGAGAGGTAGGTGATGACATGATAGTGGGCGGGCCACGAGTCACGTTTTTATTATGGCTTCTTGGATTTGGGTTTGGTATATCCCACATTGGTTCATAACAGTGCCAGAGGTCGATAGCGCATTATTCTAGATAAACAACGTTGAACCCCAACAAGTCCGGGATCCTTGGACATTACAATTACTTACAATAACAGTACTTCATGCCGCCGTCCGTCCAACCTTTACGCGCCAGCCCGTTTCTCCCGCTGCTCCCACTGCGCCCTCAACTCCTCCATCCTCTTCCAGCACTTCGCCCCCAACTCCTGAAACTCGACTAGCTTCTCCTCGGTAACATCCACCGTCCCGGACTTCCGCCCCGCAAGCTTGTGCTCCTTCTTCAGCGCCACCATCTCCTCGACTTTGCCCTCCCACCCCCAGCCCTCGACCTCGGTCTTCTTGACGCGGCACTCGCCCCAGAAGTTGGTGCTGGTCCCCCACTTGACGCGCTCGGCGCGCGCCCCGTCCAGCCACCCCTGCTCCTGCAGCGCCAGCCACACGGGCGCGCACGCCCCGTTGTAGGCCGTAATCGGGTGCCACGGCGAGCCCAGCCAGCGCACGACGTAGAGGACCACGTTGTACCAGAAGAACATGAAGGCGTTGAGCGGGAAGAGGGTCGTCTGGACGACGCCCGGGTGGACGACGTAAATCTTGGGCGGCCTGGGAGCCGCCGCCTTGGCTTGGGCGCTTTTGATGTTGAGGTATTGGTTGACATATGGTTTGGAGGTGGGGAGCGTCGAGGTCAGGGCTATGACGTCGGTCAGCCGTTTGGTGGACTCGTAGGCGGCCTTGGTCTTGATGGCCTCGAAATCGTCCAGCGAGAAGTCACTCCAGCCCGGCTCCACGCTCGACTCCCAGATGATGCGGCCTGGCGGGAGGATGCTGTTATTGGCTGGCCGGGTCATGAGCGGCACGATCCGCTGGGCGAAGACGTAGTGCCCGAACACGTTGGCGCAAAAGACCTCGCCCATGTGCGGGGTGCCCTTCCCCTCCGTTCCATGGATCGGGTCGACAAGTCGCCCGCTTAGTGCGCCCTTGAAGGTGGGCCATGTTGTAGCGCTGACCAGCCCCTTTGTGAGTATGTTGTGGAAGACCTTGGGCCAGTCGAGCCCGTACCACCCCCCTATTCCGGCATTGAAAATAACAGAATCCAGGCGCGGAATCTTGAAGTGACCGAGGGATACAAAGTGGTCATCGTCGCTGGGGCTGCTGAGCGTGCCCGAGACGAGCTGGTCCGCGGCTCGGCGGACGGATGGCAGGCTGCACAAGTCGAGCTGGATGCTGAGGATGTGAACTCGACGGGTGGTTTGTTTCGGGTCGTAGAGTGGGCCACCACGGGCACGAAGAACTTTCGACGTGGCAGCAAATTCCTTTGTGTGTTTCCGGAGGCCGTCGATTGTTTCTTGCGACTTCTTGACGCTCCGGGTGGTGGGGATCAAGACGAGATGGGAGCCGAGCGATCGTGTGGTGAGGTACTCGTCGATAAGGCGCTCGCCGATGCCGAAGCCAATTCCGCTGCAGCATTCGACGTTAGGACAAACCAAACTGTCTTGGTGCTTTTTAGGGCGACGTGTATGTACGTACCTATTACCGCCCGTCACGAGGACGAACAAGGTGTTCTGGGGTGGGATCTTGTCCCACGGGGCGGGTGCCATCATTTTGGGGTTGTTGATGTTTTGATGTCGGGGAGACGAACAAGGTTGGAGACGTTGGCTCGGTTCCGGGGCTGCGAAATCCCAGCAGTTTGTGCTCACAGAGAAAAGAGGTTCCAAATCGGCGACAATCAAACAACGATGGGCTGGTTCGGCTGGCTCCGTGCCTCTTCCCAATGAATCCCAATGGAGATCTTGCCAAGCGGAAAGTTCCTGATCCGCTAATAACTACGTAATGGGCGGAACGGCGCGAACACGGCTCAGCAGGTGCTTTTTGGCTCGCCCCACTGTGTGGTGCAATCACCAAGGCACCCCCCCCACTTTGCGCGCGGGCATACACCCCAAAAAAGTGCATTTTGACGATTTTGACTGCGGAAGCCAAAACTGATTTCACCTATCCCAGCCTACCACCTTCGTGCGCGCACCGCGTATATATATCAATAGATACAACTAATTCTCGAGAATCTGAATCTAGTAGACGATCAGTAATGCGGATGATACGCGTAAAGATATTGATGCTCTAATATTGATGAAAAAGTCCAAATATTTCCTGAGAAACGCCAAGGAATGCCAAGATATATTCGAAAACTTCGAAGAAAAGCAGAAGATCATTAATATCTTCACGCGTACTATCCGCATCACTAATCGTATACTAGATTTAGATTCTATAAAGTCGGTTGTATCTATTGATGTATATACGCGGTGTACGTACGAAGGTGGCAGGCTGGGATAGGTGAAATCGTATTTTCTTCTTCCATCCTGCTACCAAATTTTTCGGGGTGGCGCGCCCGCGCGCAAAGTGTGGGGGGGGTGCCTTGGTGATTGCACCACACAGAGAATGAACTTCCAGTTCCTCCCTGACAGTGGCTTTCCCCGCACCAACATTTCGAGCCGAAACCAAACATCACTTACCTTGGTGACTTGGAAGTTGGACCCTGTATTTAAACGGCGAGCCACGGCACGCTCCAATCCAATGTGCGATATCTCAATCCGAGAATACATCCGCTGGCTCCCGGATGCGGCAAGCGAGCCGACGTCAACCATCGTGTTGACGACGCCAGAGCGTCGGTTTGTCGACCTGCGCATCCTGAAACCGGCTTCTGACGATGATGCCAGCGGTGAGTCTGCAGCTTTCCCCTTGAGCACTTTGATATATTTCATGCAGCATGCTCATAGCCGGAATGATAGACGTCATCCTCCCGCTCTCCCGGTTAGACTGGGCCATCGCGGGCACCTCCTCCTCGTCTGTAGTTCCGTCAGGCGAGACCCCTCCAGGGGAAGGGACCAAACACTCCCAGTGGGCCCACTGGATCGATTCCCGTACCGCAGATGCTGATGGCCTTGTTGATGAGGGTGACATGTTCGACGACCCCTCGGACGCGAGCCTGACTTTAGAAAAGGGCCGGATGCTGAACCCGGCCACTGGTGTGGAGACAGATTACGAAGAGGTGTGGCGGTCTGAGCCGATCGAGATGGTGCCTGTCCTGGGCGGTGGGGACGGGATGGTTAGCTGCCTGGCTTTGCGGATGGAAGCCGCGGGCGCCGGCGAGGGCCCGGCGAGGGGCGTCAGGAGGGGATTGGTTGTCCGGTTGGGGCAGTACTGTCAGGCGTTTGCACGGGATGGCGACAGCATCACCCTTGAACGGTTGAAGTGGGATGGCGAGCAACAGACGTGGACCAGGCAGTTCCGGATTGGCAACGAGGAGTTGCCGACCGAAATCGCAACCCACCTCGCGCACGAGACTAGGATTGATGACGAGGTGAAGGTTGGCGGGGCCGTATGGAAAGTGGTTGAGAGAGTGTAGGGTGGGTGACTGCATTTCCTCCCGAGTTTGCAGTAGGCCTCTGTGCCTGGCGGAACAACAAACGGCTTCTCAAAGGGTGACTGGTCCGTCTGTTTGTATCCGTTGGATTTGCTTGCAAGACGCCGGGCCGATGACCGGGTACTAAAGGTGCCGAAACTTCGCCCATGATTTACTCCCCCAAAACCACTCGCTCACAGAACAATCCCATTCTGGAACAACTGTAGCTCAGCCATCGCTATGCTGACCCCAGGTTACGCCAATCTTTGGCAACACTTCTACCCCGTCGGCAACACCCCGGCCGTGTGCTTGACGCAGGGCCTTCCACCAGAGAAGAGGGCTGATATTCTGCTGCTGGGATGTGGCGATGTCCGCAACATCATGTTCACTCTACACTGCGAGGGTAAGCTATAGTCGACAGCAAGGTGATATTAATGGCCTATTGCTGACCTGAAGCAGGCCCACGTCAAATTGACATTACTTGCTGCGACTCGGAAAGCACGGTAATAGGTCAGCACTGTTTCTGCACTCATCCCATGCCACGAACCTTGCTGCTCGTCTAACCTCACTTCCAGCTCGCAACATCATCCTCATGACACTGATTCTCGATGACCCAGACGGCCAGAGGAACAACGACCACTGGGACATTTATTATCACGTTTTTCTAAACCGAGCCTGCCATGACCTCTTGCTGGAACGAATCAAGAAGGTTCATGCCCTTGCCGGCTCACTCGAAACCTGGCGCGAGAGCGAGTACGGCAAGCTGATCCGGTTCTGTGACAAGGGAACGCTGACTAGGGTCGCCGAGGTCTGGGCGTTCCATATTTCTGCTGCCACCGAGAAACAGTCTTGGATGAAGAAGACATTCAAGGCAGCCATCGACTCGCGCAAGCGCATGGTCGGTGACACCTCTTGTGTAATGACCGGCCAGCGATCGGCCACCCCCACCGGTATCCTCGCCGCGAAAGACATCAATGATCTCTATAGGCACTTCTGGAGACACGGAAGCCTCCATCTAGACCAAGCGGCTCGCTCGCAAGCGACCTTTGCGAATCCAATGTTCGTCTCTCCAGACGTAACTGCGAGGCTTCACTACGGCCTTGACCCCTTGCTCGGCTTTCACCTCTCGGCCGCCTACGTGCCCTTGACCCCGGACTCTCCTTTATTCCGGGGGGATTCAAAAAAGACGCAGTTGGAGGACGTTGTGGCAACTGCCAGGACCGAGTTCTCCACCTGGAGTGGCACTTTCAGGGAGCGAGCTCAGGAGAACGTGATATTGCGCTTCTTCATCGGAGACGTGTTCCCCTTTTGCCACACGCTTCAGCATCGACATGTTACCGGGTCCTCCAGAGCGGCGGGCTGGTACCGGGGTCGCCACAACACCATGGACCCCCTCGTGCTCATCGAGGACGACTACGGAACCGACGGCACCGCTCCCGTCTCCTTCAATGTCATCGACACTTCCAACCTTTTGGATCACCTCGGCGGACTCAATCTGCTGGGTGCTGTCTCACCACTCCTAGACGACGATGCCTCATCAAGTCTGTTCACCGAAACCTTGGTGCGGCGAAACGTACCCGTTCTCCAACACCTCGACGAGCTTGTCGGCGACCACCTCCCGACCATCTCCCTTCTCCTCGGTCTCTTTCCGGTTGAGTACTGGACAAACACCTCTCCATCGTCCATCGGTGATGAAGAAATTGTGAGCGCCATTACGGCTCTACAAGGACGGGGGTTCAAGGAAGAGAGGACGCAGCATTTCTCGAGGGTCACCTGGAAACGGCCCCCTTCCAGCTCAGGGCAACGCATGGATCTCTTGCACATCAACGAGAGCGCCTTTGCATCGCTTTTGTACCAGATCCACCTCGATATGTTCCCGGGCGAGCACCCGGCAAGCATCGCGATGGCAGCCCTGAATAGGCAGTCGCTCAGAAGATTATCGCTGCCTACGAACACCCGAGCAAGCTTCGCAGCGTTGCTCTGTCACCTCAAAAACCGCGTTGTGACCGACTGGGGCCAAGCCATGGACGCCCTACTGTCGCGCATCGAGTCAAGTTCTGCACTTGTGATGGGGCGAAACGGCATCCAGGAATTGTATCTGTATATGCACCTCCTGGGTGTCCACTCGGTCGACACGCTCGAGGACTTTCCTGGTCATCGAGTAAGGATGGGGATGGAACCGACGCGAGGTCCGGGTCTGCCAGGTTGGCAAGACATGCCATCATCGCTTTGCCTCACCCTGAAGGTGCCACGGCCTGCTCTTCGAGAAATGACTGATCTCGACCCAAAGCTTGTTGGCACCGTACCCATCCAGGCCGTGGTACAAAGCTCCTCGGGAGATCTCTCTTCCTGGCAAAATATGTTTTCTGCCGTGCAGCTCGGCTTTGGCAAGCTCTCCACTGGTGGCTCCCGCTTCAGCAACTCCTTCGAGCTAAACGTCAAGGAAGATGCCCAGGGTTGGCACGGAAGCTCTCCACTTTATGTGTCCTTTAGAGTCCCGTCCTGGGTGCTTCTCCTTGAGCCGCGGACTGCCATTGTGAGGTTCTGCCTTCAGTAGGTACACTTCTATAACCACCTCCCGTTTCAGAGAGCGACTTGGGTTTGGGCTCGATATTTCAAGACGACTCTTGGCGATACCGACCATGTGTACATCAGCAAAGATCTCCCCAACCAGACGGGGACGATCGTGGTTCCCAGCTTTGCCAAAGACGCCTTCACACCCAACGACCCGACCGACGTGGACGTCAAGACGACCATCACCGCCAACATCGAGCCGCCGGCACGGAAAATCGTTTCCTTGACCGCCCGCCTAGATCTCCTCTCTGACGCCCTGCGTTCTGTTCTCCGTGGCGGCAAGCCAGTCCATATCAACCCCGTCTCCCCCTGCACCGTCACCCTCACCATCGACAAGACCGCCCTCGACATCACCTTCCCCCTCCCCGTCCTCGCCAACACCCTCAAAACACGCATCGCCCGCGCATCCTCGTACATCGAACTCACCGCCACCATCCTCCCCAACCCAGCCACCCACCCCTCGGCAACCTTTACCTGCCCCGTCCTCTTCCCCCCTTCAAGTTCCACCACCACCACCACCACCCCAATCTGCTGGACAACCCCCCGAATCCACTTCCCTTCCCTCCCCACCATCTCCCTCTCCAACCGCACAGCCTCCAACCTCCAATCCTTCCTCCCAACCCACACCGGCCAAATGTTCACGACGCGCGAAGCCCGCATCCGCACAAACCCCCTCAACACATCCACCCAGCGGCCCAAAGAACGCACCCGCATCGCAATGAAAGAAACCCTGCACCACCTCTTCCTCCAATTCCCCGGCTTCGCCGGCGGCAACAACAACAACAACAGCACCGAGAGAAAAAACGCAACCATCTTCGCCCTACACAACACCTCCTCCCCCGCCACCGCCGCCGCAGCCGGGATCAACATCCTCATCTTCGTCTCCAGCCTGCGCCTAGACCTAGCCAGACGGACGGTCGTCCTCGATTGTGCCGTGCTCGTGCTCACGCCAACAATCCTGGACATGTTGGAGCGGAGCGGGGTTCTGGCGGCGCTGATGATGCAACAAATGCAACAACAACAAGACCAACAAGACCGGGGCCTGGGGCAGATGGTGGTGATCAAGGTGGACGGGGACGAACTGCGGTTGTGGAAGGAGGTGTTGCCTGCGTGGGTGGAGCGGTGTAGGGAGTGGACGCATCGGAGCGGGGAGAAGGGTGGTAGGTGTGAGTATTACCGATCTGGGAAGGGGAAGGCGCCGGTGTCGGTGGAGATGGGGGAGGAGGTGGTTTGTGGGTGTGGTAAGGGGGTGTTTCCGGCCGGTTGGGCGGTGGATAATATGCCACCCCCCATGTGGGAGGTGGTGAAGGGGGCTTGTGTCAGGGCGGCCATCTCGCCTCTGTTTGCGAGTGCGTTGGTGGAGAGTGTGGTGCCGGATTTTGGGTGTCAGGTTGGGTCTGGTTTGGGCGAGGGAGGAGACTCTGGCCTCATCAGTGGGTGCCGAAACTGTGGGAAGCAGGAGTCGAAGGAGGGCGGGGGGTTGAAGGCGTGCGCCAAGTGCGTCACGGTCAAGTACTGTGGGCGGGCTTGTCAGAGGGCGGATTGGAAGCGCCACAAGAAAGAGTGTATTGCCAAAGAGTGACGGAGAGAGGATGCAGGGTAGATGTAGTAGCAGAGTGTCGGAGGCACTGAGACTGTAAATCCAAATAAAAGGACATATATTGATCGGTGCTCCGAGGGGGACAGGCCTACTCGAATAAGCCAGATGTGGCGGAGTGTTTGCATGGCTGATCGATCTGGAGTATATTGTACGATTGGGTGTTGAGGGGGGTGCGGAGCAGTGCAGCGAGAAAGAGGAAAAAAGGGAAAGGAAGAACTTACTTTTTTACATATTAGTTAGGTACTTAACTAACTTGATTAATCAAGTAAAAATCGGGAAAAAGACTCAAAAAAGTTCGCCAGCTAGCCAGGGGGTACCTAGGTAGCTGGTTATGAAAAACCCCGATTGATAGGATTTTTGCTGCCACGGTTCGAACCCCTAACCTCAGTGATGTTGAGGTAGGGCCGTGGCTACTGGCCTCCGCAGTTGCCAACTGGGCTATGGTGTTTCCGCAGTTGTCCCTGCAGAGGCCGTTGGAAAAGCATGACGTGGACCTAATACATATAGGACGTATGCACGCCCTTAGCTTGTGGCTGGGACTTGGGGCTGGTGGGCTGCAGGAAGCACAGTGTGATGCCCCAAGCCTGCATGTGCTGGAGAAGGCGGATAATATGGGGTATTCTTTCCTCTTCCCTTCATGCTTTTTTCACTCGTTACTTCTTGTAACTGCTGGTACTTTGACTGAGTGATGAATCCCGATGTTAACGTGGTGATCCTTGGGGCCCGGATATCTTCACTGCTGTATTGCCTTCATGCCTTGTCGGGCTTGGCGATGTACTGAACAGATGGTCGAGAACAAGCACTTGATTCCGGCTATCATGAATAACAATACAAATGACATTGAGAATGCCTGTGTGGGTGGAGAGAGTGGCATGAGACCAATGAACCATTCGGGTTTTCACCATCCGGGGCATTTCTACGACATGTCAGGGGTGCACGCGGTAGGTGGTATGGAAGCTCACGCTGGATACAGGTCGGTCGGATTCTGCATTCTGTAGTTCAATAACGATGTACTAACTAACAGGGAAATCTGGGGCGGAATCCCCCCGGGGCCGTGTCCCTCCACGGAGAAACCCTGTTTTGAAGGGACATCAAGTTTAGCTCCCGCGAGCTATTGCCGCAGTCGCAGGGGAACCCAGAGATTGTGCAACCGCCTGTGCCCTTGGCACGATCGCTTATCCAGTAGGGCTGACAGCTCCAGACGGTTCCAGCCAGTTGCCCCTCAGCATTACCCTCGCATCCCGGAGACTAACTTCTCACGTCAGCTCTCCCAGAAATGATTTCCCGCTCGGCCGAGCTCAGGAGTTTTTCGACTTGCCAGGTCCAAGTAACCTCTGCTTCTCACCACCTCCGTGATAGTTTTGCAATTGCGTCGCACGCAATACTGTGCACACCATGGCCCGCCCGCTGCCCACCCTACCGTTGATCGTCTTTGGCATCATTGAGCCAATGTTACTGTGAGTTGTCCGGCCGACTCTGGCACCCACGCCGCGGACTTCCAGCTAATTTGACCGACATTAACTAGCGTCTGGGCCTACATCGTCGGCATGCGTGATCCGCTTGGCTACTTTGTCAACCAGGTCCCTGGGATTGACGGCCTGCCAGCCGCAGACTTCTCGCCGCAGGCGCTGGGCGTCACGCTGCAGCTGCTCAACGTGCTGTTGCTCCTCGCACCGCTGGCTGTCGTGTGCTCCTTCTCGCGCGATTCGACCACCGTCAAGGGATATCTGGTTGCTGTGGCACTCGCCGACCACGGGCATATCTACGCTGTGTACCGTACCATCGGCCATGAGGTGTTCTGTAGCCCCTCCGCCTGGAACGACATGGTCTGGGGGAGCGTGGGCGTTAGCGCGGTGCTGAACGGCATGCGCTGGTTGACACTGTTTGGGGCGTTTGGATCAGTGGTAGCGCAGGATGCACGCGAGAAAGACAGGAAGAACCAGTGAAGAGGCTGTCGGAGGATGGGAGCTGAAACCAGGGAAGTCGGAGCCGCAAGGGCAGTGTCGCAAGTTCATTGAACCACGTGCCTTCCCCGTTCAAGGACCGTTCTATAATGATCGAAGGTGAAGCGTAAGGGCCTGATCGGCTCACTACCGTGTTGGCTTGGTTCCTGCTTGGTCGTCCGTGCCCGGTCGGGTACAATGGGGAAGTGGGCCAAGGTGGGTCGATTCACTTTGTACTGTGGGGCTGTAGTATAGTTGGGCTTGGCGTGCCCAAGCACTTTTTTCCTCCTACGGCCGATGTTGGCCGTGGGCGAAAAACGCTCTTGTTGGTTCTGTTTGGTGGTCCTTTGCCGTGGCCGCTAAGCCTATTGCAGGGAGCGAAGCGAAAACTTTAGTGCGGTACATTGGGTCTCGGCGAAAATGTCTGTGCCCGAAATTGTACTCTACCGGTAGATAATGTACTGCAGATTCTTCTGTAGGCACTAGTGTAGAGAAGGGCAAGCGCGGTGCTCTTTTGCTATTCTCTCCACTTTGGTCCACTTTGCTCCATTTTTTCGGTACCTGAGTGAAAGCACCAAGCAGAACCAAGCAGGAACCAAGCCAACACGGTGGCGAGCCGATCAGGCCCTAAATCCCGATCCCAGTCACCATGTTCTTCGGGGGTCCAGAATCCTCTTGCCGCGCCCCCTGAGTGGGCCGCGGGTAACTGGCGAATCAGGGCAGCACTTGAAGCGGACAGGCAGTACAGCGAGCCAATCGATGCGCATGCTTGGTCACTGCAAGGGCCCCTTCATTTGCCATGTGCCAAGGCGCTGTCATGGTCTTGACTTGCGGGCGTGTTGCCCAACTGGGGCACATCATGGGACTGAACCCACAAGGCAAGAGAGGCTAATGGCAGCCAAGGGCACCAGACCCGGGCAAGGTGCCCCTCCCGAGGAAAAAGAAAGTTGATGAGCACCCGGCGTCGGGAGCGCTTCGTCCCATCCAAAACCCGTCCCTTTCTCGAGCAGGTCCCGGGTTGTCGGTTCCTTCTTCTTGTCCGCAAGCAAGGTCACCCTCGTTGTGACCCACAGATGAACAACCTGAACAGCCGTTGATCTGCACCTCGTCGGCCGGATACGGAGGAGACGACCCGCAACTAGGCGCAGAAGGGAAGAGAGACAACACAACCACCACAGCCATGGCGTTCACAAACCGAGAACGCACGATCCTCGGCGACCTCACAACAGTCTTCACACCGCCAGCACCGTGTACAGTCGCCATCGGCCAGTGCGCGACATGTAACGCCGCCTGGTGGGGGCAGACGTGTGCCCCCACCACAGTACAAGATGACCCGGGGTGCTGGCCAGCAACAACCCAGGGGGCGCCCGAGCCCGGCCTCCCACTGTTCGGATATGGCTTCTACTCCCCAGGCCTAGAATGCCCCGCCGGCTACGCCTCAGCGTGCACGGCGATTGCGGGCAAGACCTCGGCGTGGAAGGTGCAGTTCCAAATGGAAGCGGAAGAAACCTTTGTGGGCTGCTGTCCGACGGGCTTCAAGTGCGCGAACCTCAACGGCCAGACGTGCATCATGGGGGCAAAGTCGACGGTCCTCCCGACCGTTTCCTGCGAGGGCGGGTCCAGCAACAACTTTGGCTTCACGACGCTGCCCAACGCACAGGTCACCAACCTGAACCTGTTCGCGCCCATGATCCAGCTCGCGTGGCGGTCGTCCGATAGGTCGACCACCACCTCCGACAGCAGCACCAGCACCAGCGCCTCGGCCACATCCGCCCCAACCACCGGGCTCCCCGACCCCACCCCCCAAAACGAAGCCAACCCCTCCGAGGGCGCCACATCCAGCAGCGCGCCCCTCTCGACCGGCGCGGTAGCAGGTATTGCGGTCGGCGCGGCCGCGCTTTTCCTGCTCATACTCGCTGCGGCCATCTTTGTATGGCGGAGACGACGCAACCAGACGACGGCACGGCAGCCCATGACCGATGGCGGGTCCAGCCCGCCCGAGTACAACCCGGACGGGTACTCGTCCGTGGCGGCGGGGTCGCCGCAGTCCGAGACCAAGCTGTTCCCGCACCACCACCACTATGCCGCCGCCGCCACCGTATCCGAGATTGGACAGGGCCACGAGCGGTTCGAGGCGCCTGGCGAGGGGCACGGGCCGGCTGAGGTGCCCGGGCAGGGCCATGGCCGGGCCGAGATATTTGCAGGGCATCAACAGGTTCCGGTCCCGGGGGCCGGGTATCCTAATCCAGGGCTTCCTCCCGCATACGGCCCCGTGGAGATGCCTGCGCAGCGGTATTACTAATGTAACGGGATAACTGGAGGTTTCTTTGGGGCTGTGGGGGCTATTTTGGCCGTGTTGGCAAGCATTCGTTGGAGTCGGGGGAACTACGGAGTGTTAGAGCTGGGCGGTAGAGGAGTACCGGGGTTGTTTCGTCCTTTTCTCTGTCTAGAGTTCGTCGAGCTACCTTTTTTTTGTGCACTTTGGGGGCGGCATTCACCGTTGATCACTTGAGCGAGCTCTCACAGATAGAGATTCCCGAAAATATTAATTCTGCAAAGACGTCAATCTTGTTGCTTCTTGCAAGCCGCCGCCGAAAGAGACTTCCCCCAAGACGCGATTGAAGCCCTGCTCGCCTGCCAGTAGAAGATGTCCTGAGAAGATCTCGAAGGCTGGAAACTGCTGAAACGTTTGAAGCTAGGGTCGTGAGGTGCGATCCGCGAATCGAGGCAAAAAACGGACAGGTTGTTGCAGTCGAATTCCCCTCACTCGGAGATGCCGCCTTGCACGCACCATGCCGACTGTGTAGCGCTAGCATTGCAACCTAGAAGAAAACTGCACCTTTCCGGTTCAAGTTGCGACCGCCCCTCCCCGAGTCTGACGGGGAATCCAGTGTCAATAGCTCCAAGATAGAAGTGGCTAGCTGGTCCACCTACACGTTCTTACTCTAGGTCATCAAGGCCGCTACTTATCTGTACTTTCTACCTTCGTCTTACGGTAGGGATTAAGATAGCCCTCCTATTTCTACCCGCCTCTATCTCGGCTACTATACAAGATACTACTTCCAAGTCAGCTACCTACGGTAGGAAACTCCCCGGCTTGGTTTAGCTGGAATCTATCTTTACCTCTGTCGGTGACCCTTCATGATCCTTCAGCAGAATATGACGCTTGCTTACAGTGTGGGCGAGTTTGCATCGGGTTTACGAGAGTTATACAGTTTCGGCACGAGATGACCAGTGGAGCCGAGACCCATGTGAGGGATGAGGGACGGACAGTGAGTCGTCGGGAGTAAAGTTGTGCCATCGCAAGGATCTTCCCCATTTTCTCCGCACCATACTTCAGCGCACTGCAACCTTGAACGCAGCCATCAGGGCCGAATCCAATCAAGCTTTCAAGCCGTCTCCCTCCCCACATGTGAGTGATCTAAACGTGCCAATGAGACACCGAGTCCGGATTTGTGGTGTCTCACATGTTCTGATGTTCATCATGATGTAACAGAGGCCAGATGGAGATGACGGACTTGGCAACCTACGGGAAGGTAGCTTGTACACTTGTTGAGACAGGGAACCTGCCGACCGTTGCTCTAATTGGCGGGGGATGTGGAATTTCTTCGTGGGACTATCCGGCGTCCGCAGACAAGCGACGAACTTGGCGAGAATTTCCACCTCTAATGATGGATAAAGTAGGGTTGCTAATGTTACCTACCGAATTGGAGGGTGCCTTATGCAGCGTTCTCCTCACACTAGTCCTCTACCCAGCTTCGCAACGGCCTCGGCCGAGTCAACCCGTCGAAATGGTAACTTGAACATTGTGCCCCTGGCCGCCCCTGTTGTTCTCCAGCATTGCATGACTCGCAGAGTTGCCTTGTTGGCCGTTTCGGCTCCTCCACGAGTTCAATACGCGTACCGGCTAGATCAGTACGTACCTCGGCTATAAATCAATATAAACTGGTGCCAGACAGACACAAGGGGTGTGTTTTCCCATCCCATCCCAACGTGCCTTCACCAAAAGTGATCAGACATGTTCTCACGATCAAGCCTCGAGCGCGGTGGCGTACTCGCCCTACGCCTTATTGCCATGGGCGCCCTTGTCGCCGCTGGGCCTTGCGACATCTATTCATCGGGCGGCACGCCCTGCATCGCCGCGCACAGCACCACTCGCGCTCTGTACAACGCCTACACCGGCTCACTCTACCAGGTGAAACGCGGCTCTGACGGCGCGGTGACCAACATCGCACCGCTCTCGGCCGGCGGTGTCGCCAACGCGGCCGCCCAAGACTCCTTCTGTGCCGGCACGACCTGCCTCATCACCATCATATACGACCAGTCCGGGCGCGGAAATCACCTCACTCAGGCCCCTCCCGGCGGCTTCAAGGGCCCGGAGGCCAATGGCTACGACAACCTAGCCAGCGCGACTGGCGCGCCGGTCACGCTGAACGGCCAGAGAGCGTACGGCGTGTTTGTGTCACCAGGGACCGGATATCGCAACAACGCGCCCAGCGGCACAGCTAAAGGCGATGCGGCCGAGGGCATGTACGCGGTCCTCGACGGGACCCACTACAACGGGGACTGCTGCTTCGACTACGGCAACGCCGAGACGAACAATCTCGATACGGGCAACGGCCACATGGAGGCCATCTACTTCGGCGACAGCACCGCCTGGGGCAGTGGCTCTGGCAGCGGCCCCTGGATCATGGCCGATCTCGAGAATGGCCTGTTCTCTGGTTCCAACCCGAAGAACAACGCTGGCGACCCGTCCATCTCGCACCGGTTCATCACCGCGGTTGTCAAGGGCGGCCCAAACAAGTGGGCGCTCCGCGGCGCCAACGCTGCGTCGGGCTCGCTGTCGACGTACTACAGCGGCGCGCGCCCGAGTGCGTCTGGCTACAACCCGATGAGCAAGGAGGGCGCCATCATCCTCGGCATCGGCGGTGACAACAGCGTCAGCGCGCAGGGCACCTTCTACGAGGGCGTCATGACCTCGGGCTACCCGTCCGACGCCACCGAGAACGCGGTGCAGGCCAACATCGTCGCCGCCAAGTACGCCACGACGTCGTTGACCAGCGGTCCGGCTCTCTCCGTCGGCTCCTCCATTTCACTCCGTGCCACGACGGCTTGCTGCACCACCCGCTATCTCGCACACAGCGGCGCCACGGTCAACACGCAGGTGGTCTCATCCTCCAGCAGCAGCACGACCCTCAAGCAGCAGGCCAGCTGGACGGTCCGCGCGGGCCTTGGCAACAGCGCCTGCTTCTCCTTCGAGTCGAGGGACACACCCGGCAGTTACATCCGGCATTATGACTTCGGGCTTGTGCTCAACGCCAACGACGGCAGCAAGCAGTTCCGCGAGGACGCCACCTTCTGCCCGCAGGCCGGTCTCAACGGCCAGGGCAGCAGCTCCATTCGGGCCTGGGGCTACCCCACGCGCTATTTCCGCCACTACGACAACGTGTCCTACGTCGCAAGCAACGGGGGCGTGCACACGTTTGATGCCGCCGGCTCGTTCAACGACGATGCGAGCTGGGTGGTCAGCGCTGGGTTTGCTTGAGGCGTAATTTAGTACGGTAATGGGGTAGGACTGTGGTCTCGTTTGTATATACCGCAGGTATAATTCAATAAAATATACCGCACCAGACTCTTTCCCACAATCTTTCGTCATCCCACTTAGCTACTACAGTTCTTCCCATGGCTACCTAGAGGTGTATGTGGCTGCTCATCCCCGAAACTTCCCGGTAAGCCGACACAGGAGCAAAGTACCTCTCAAGTTCAAGTAATGCTGACTTGGCCTTGCTTACCCCCGGTTTAGTCGTTCGTCAAAGCAAATGCATGACACAAAATACTATCTGGGAGACAACAATTGGGGTCATGGAGTCAGGGACCACAAGCTTCACGGCCGGAGGACAGCAATCGCGTTCCCAACGGCTCTGCACTCGGCTGGCGGAAATCTACGACGGAGAGAAATACGACGCAACACTAGAAGTGCCGTTCTGGTCATCCACCGAGCCTCACGCAACGACGACCCCGCCATCCAGTGCCTGGGAGCCCGCGATTTCCCTTTCCCCGCTGCCCACCTCTGTCGAGCTAGTTGCCGGTTTTGGTGAGCCCGTCTGGCGAGTCGAGACGGTCCAGCCCGTGCAGAAGATGTTAGTGCCCCTCGGGCAAGACCATTGTGGACTTTGGCCAAACTCTCGTGGGCTACGTCAGACTCAAACGTCTCCTCGGGCCCCGTGATCACAAGGTGACACTGTCTCACGCCGAGGTCTTGGAAGGCGGTGAACTCGGTACCCGTCCGTTGCGCCACTGCAAAGCAACAGACGAGTACACCCTCAAAGGGGCGGCTGAAGGAGAGCACTATGAGCCGCGGTTTACCTTCCACGGCTTCCGATATGCTCAAATTGATGGCTGGCCGGGCGACCTGGACCTGGTGTCGATCGAAGCCGTGGTGCGCCACACTGACATGAAGAGCGCCGGGTCCTTCGAGTGTTCTGACCGCCTGCTAAATAGGCTGTACCAGAATGTCTGTTGGGGGGATGAGAGGAAACTTTCTCTCGGTTCCTACCGACTGCCTTCAGCGCGACGAGAGGTTGGGCTGGACCGGCGACGTTGCTCTCTTTGCCCCATACAGCAGTCCTTGTCTACGACTGCTTCAACATGCTCAAGAACTGGCTCATCGACCTCGAACATGACCAAGGCGTCCTAGACGGAGTCCCGCCCATGGTCAGCCCAAACGCCACGCTCCCTGACCCGGTGTGGTGTAGGAGAATCCCATGCGCCATCTAGCATGATGTCACGATCCTGGCCCACTGGAGTCTCTATCAGGAGACCGGGGATTTTGAGTATCCTAGCTCAGCAGTACAACAGCATGATGACGTGGATGAGAGTGCTGCCGCGAAACAAGTCGGGCGCGACACACCCCTGGGATACGAGTGTCTTTCAGCTAGGGGTAAGGATGGGCACACTCACATCCCCCTTATCACGTTACTAGGACCCAAATAACTGACCCCTGAATACAGGACTGGCTCGATCCAGCCAAGTTCCTGCACGAGCGCGTCGCGGGCCTGTGTCGTCTGGAGCCTGGGTGGACGAGGTGCCGCGTTGCGCCGGCGGTGGGGGCTGAGTTTACAACAAGTGCTTCTGCTTCGTATGTCACACCGCGTGGGACGGTTTCCTGCGCGTGGCATACACGCGCTGTTGCTGGTGGTGGTGGAGGTGGTGATGGGATGGAGGTGATGCAGCTTGATGTGTCTGTGCCGTACGGCACCATGGTTGAGGTTGTCAATGCTGCCGACGGAGACGGGTGAGAGAAGGGAGACGGTGGGAGCTGGGACTTGGACGTTCGAGACAACGTTCAAGAGGGACTATAAGTGGCCGGTTCTGCCGCTGAAGCCCAAATCATGATCCCGAGAGGTGCTAGTAGAGCTGCCGGGGGATTTCCAAAAGTCGCCGAGGGCCGTTCGCTACACAAATAGGCCACCCGTCGGCTTGTTTTCTCTCTCGGCCTGTTTCAACGGCCCCGGCCCACATTCAACCAAGTATCCGGTGTCATCTGGCCTGTTTTTTTCTGGTACGGGCAGATGTAGGTACCTGGTATCTAGATACTGTTACCTGAGCTCTGAACCCTGTGTTGACTGTGTTGTATGTACATGTAATCTAAATGTCATATAAACTGTTCGGTTCCGGCACTCTGCTCAATTCTACCCGCACTCCAGCGGCAATAATCAGTCCCTAGTCACTGTTCAACGTTACACTCAAGTAACACTCAACCCAACACTCAAAGTCAACACGCAAGTCAACATGCAGATCAAAACGGTTCTTATCGCCGCCATGGCCGCCTGTGCCACGGCTCAGGACATCAGCAAGATCCCTGCTTGTGCCGTACGTTTATTACTGCCAAACCATGAGACATGCATCGAATGTAAACCGACTAACGAAATCAAAGATCGACTGCATTATCAAGACGAACCCGCTCAGCGGCTGCAACAGTGTTCTGGAGACGCTTGACTTCCCCTGCCTTTGCCTGACGTACGTAGCCCCGGAAACATGGGTGTATTCGTCCTTTAGCACTTGAACCACAGCCGCTAACCATAACTTCGAATCTGACAGCGGGGAGGAGTATAACAATGCGATTGCCACCTGCATCGTCGGGGCTTGTACCAACCTCAACGACGTGTACGTGTCTATCTGCCAGGCTGATGGCAATTTTCGTCGACGGGATTCGAGGGTACTAACTGAATGATCTGCTCTAGGCTCGCCATGGTCCAGTGGAAGACCGATGCTTGTGCCCTCTACGGCGTTGTGTGGCCTTAAACAGCTCTCAGCCGCGAAAGGAGCGTGCAGGGGACTATTCAAGTGGGATGTTGCGCCGAGTAAATGTAGCAGAAAAAAAGGGATGCAGTTTCTTTTTTCAAACTCGGACATTAGACTGTCCAGAGATTACATTGCGGATAAGCTGAGGTTCGAACATGTCGCGAGCTTTCTCTTCCTCATGAAATCGAATGGCCTCAGCGTGCCCATAAGGAAAAGTATTAGTCAATACAGGAGCTGCATCCATCGAAAACATATCCTTTGGGGAGTGTATTGAGCAAACTGATCTGGTCATTTTGGTAAGTGAATGAGAATGAGAGGGGTTTCAATCTGTCATGATGATATGCACTTGAAGTCGATGGAACTAATTAAGTGCTAAGTGTGTTGAATACCGTGACTAGCATCATCCAAGCAAAGAGTGACATGACAAAATAACCCTTCAGATGACCCTGCCCGTTTCCATTGAAGTTTGCCCCGACAGTAGCGTTGCCTCCAAGGAAACCGGACCCTCTAGCCGGGCAGGCGCTTCGCTTTGGTGTGTTTTACTGACCCATAATCCATTCTTAGAGGACTAACCAGAGCATGTGCCTCTTTACCAAGGGGCAACAAGGGGTACCCAAAAGAATATCAACCCAACTCTTTCTCATAACATTAGTCACGAACAAAACGCAAGAGTTGAATGAACGTAGCATCTCACCTCTTGAGCTTAGTATATCCTGTTTCCGACAGCTCACAGCCATGATCTACCTCCAGCAATACCCGTTGTCGCAGTACGTCGCCTCCGGCGCGCAGCACTCCCGACTGCAGCAGATATTGTACGGGCAGCAGAGGCCGTTGGGGCACATGTATGGGTAGTCGATGGGGCAGGAGGCCGCGGCATTGAGAGCATTTGCCTTCGGGGCTTCGGAGGTCACGAGGCCCGCGGCCACGGACCCGTCGGAGAGCTCTTGCTCGGGCAGGGGCTGGCTCGCCTCGAGGGCGAGGGCCAGGGGGACGAAGAGAAGAGCGGCGAGGGAGAACTTGATTGTCAGTGTTGTCTTATGAAGGGGTATGTATGATTTGGTTCTTGGGTTGGTTTCGATGCCACCAGACTGGGGCAAGTCGATGGGAGCACTTGATGTTTAAATAGTAAATAGCCCTCAGCCTTGTTGACAATGTCGTGCCCAATATCTCTTTGGATGTGGCTCTGGTTTAGCTCGCTCGACGATCACCGCCGATCAGTCGGTGAGGCACACTGGGGAACCCCTATGATGCCAGGCCACTCTGCCCGAGCCTTGCCGACGAGAAGGTTCCGTTGCTGCAGTCCGACGCTCAAGCTGAGAGACGTGGACCACTCAGTGCGCGATCCAGATATGTCGATAAGTAGGTAGCAATCCACGCGTCGCTCCCGGGCTTGGGACTGGGGAGACCCTGGCACTGATCGGCAAAACGCACCTTAAACGCCTGAGCTACCAGACCAACTGGGTGCTTTGCCCGCACCGAACATCGAAATCCAAAGGCCTCGCGCAGCAGCCCCAATGTGGAATGTGGTTACACGTGGGCCGAAGTGACACGGGAAGCCTGACCGAGAGCCTTCGGACCGGGATGATCAACGCAGCATCCTGACCAACTCACCGAATCTGATCACCTTGGCGAGAGAAGTGAGACCGGCAGCGTGGAACACGTCCTTTGTCTGTTTCTACCTCCCTGGCAATCACACCACCGCAGCAATTTCCCAACCCGCTCCAGCTCACACCTTCCCGACATGGCATGGACTGCCTCATAGGGCCGCGGCACGTGTATGTACATACGACGGAGTCACGGACGGAGAAGACTTGGTTTTATTGGTCATCGCCGGAGCCTCTTGATTTGCCCCTGCGCTAATCTCCTCTTGGCAGTTGCTTGTCACGGCCACAGACCATCTCGCAGGTCCCCGTCACCTCCGCTCCTCAGCGTGATGTGCTCTCACGAAGCCGGAACATGGCGGCCGTGAAGTCCAATCGCCACAGCAAACTCGCACTCGGCGCTCCCCAGCTCCGTCATAGTTTTAGCATCCAAGCACAACAGGTAGCTCGTCCTGTTAGCGCCGTCGAGGACGACGCTGAGGAGAACACCGTCGTCCTCGTCCGGCACCTCCCCCTCTGCGGCGGCAGGGCGTGGGACAAAGATGGCCTCGCCGGGGCTGTGGCCGCGCGGGCCCTCCCACTGGAGCAGCTCGCGGGTGTCGGTATCAACTTTGGCGATGGCATCGAAAAGGGTGCTGAGAGCGCGCGAGATAAGGAAGTAGCCGTAGCGGTGCTTGCGGCACCGGTACTGGGGATTGATGACAGGCATTTCGCCGGCGTGCGGTGCCGGTACCTCCATGACGGACTCGGGGGCCGGCGCGGCCGACGCGGCGGCGGCGCTGCCGGTGAAGAATTCCTTCTTACGTAGGTGGTACCTCGTAAGCCGTGGGAACGACTGGTGCGCCAGCTGGCCGTCGCGCCAGTATTCGGTGGCCTTGCCGTTACGGTCGAGGATGACGTCGTAGTAAAGACCGTCGAGGATATACCGGTTCGGGTAGTCGACCACCTCGTAGAAGACGTCACCGTGGTCGTCCTCGAAGGCGTTGACGGTATGGAAGAAGAAACGGGCAGGCGATACGAATTCGGCTACTACACCTTTCCTATAGCGCCGGTCGACGATAAACCACCGGCACGTCTCGGACGGGTCGAAGGGCTTGAACGCATCGTGTAGGTTACCTTCCCATAGAATCTTCAGGCCGTTCCACTCGTAGTAGGCCACAGGTATACAGAGGATAATGTAGTTGTGGGTCATGAAGAAGCTGTCTGCCCGACAAGGTCAGCTACTTCTTCCCTACCCAATTGAGGCACCGGGAGTAGGAGCGCGGTCTCGGGAAAAGACTAGGAGCCACAAGGAGCCGTTAAGGGGAAGAAAGAAGGCGGGTCCGACTTACGGATGTAGGCCGCCTTGTACGGGATGGCGGCCAGGATGTCGGTCTTTCCGGTAGCAGCATTAACTCGAAAAACACGGTATATAGGCTGCTTGCCAAGCTCGAGGTTATAGTTGAAATAGTCGCCCGTTTCCTGGTCGAGCTTCCCGTGGGCAGCGGCGAGGGGCCCCTTAAGGTCTGGGTGGAACTTCCTGGACTGCTTCGGGAAGCTGATGGGCTCCATAGTCTTGGGGTGTATCTCGCACAAAACAGCAGCATCTGTCCCGATAACGATGTTGGCGGCGTGGTGGCCCTTGGCGCGGTGGCCCTGAGCGTCGACGGCGGCCTTATTCAGAGTTTTGAACGAGGGTACGTTGACACCTACCGTTACACCGACGTTGCCGAGCGCCGTGTGCGGTCGCTTGTTGAAGGCCGTCATGAATTTGCCGAAAAGGCCAATACAAGGATCCAGCTTCTGCGCGAAGGACATGGACCGCAACATACCGGCGGCCTTGATGTCGGCCGTAACCTTGTCGGACTGGCGGCGAGACGAGTAATACACACGTACTGTCGGCTCGGCGCCGGCACCTTCAGCCACGATGTCGAACCTGTGGGTGTGGGCCAGCCCATCGACCCAGTGAGAGATGTAAAAGGTACCCGACTTGGTGTCCTCGACCTTGCACGCGCCGGGGCCGGTCCGGTAGAGGGAGCCGGCCGCCCAGGCCGGGATGTTGCCCTTCACTTTGAGCTCGATGGGGCCACGATGCTCGGTCAGACCGTCAAACTGTATGACGATTTAGCGGGCGCCAATGACCGCGCCGGCGGCCCGGGGCGGTGGGAAGAAATTTGCTTACACCGGCCTCATTGGGCCACTCGTGGAAGGCCTGTTGCTCCCGGTTCCCCTGGGCAGATTGGGATGAGGCATCCTCGTCGGCGGGCATCAGCCTCGTGGTCGTCCCCTGCGGGATGTACGTCGAGCCCATCTTGCCCAGTGACGACTGTGACGTTTGCAGGGAGCCATGACAGCTGCTGCCTGAGATGTGTTTCGCTGGAGGAGGGCTCGTGGCCTGTATCACAGGGGAGGTGATCCGCATACTGCCCGGCCATTGCTGATTGCCGGCCGGAAACATGTTGCTCTTCTGTTCTTGAATCGCGCCTGAATTCGTAGGGATGGGACCCGGTGATGGTGGCTGGAGGCGATCCGGGTCCGGCCTGGGGCCCGAGTGGCTGCGGGGAGAGCGACGTAGGAGTCGGATGAAGTTGAGTTGGCTTGAACTTCCGCGGCCGCCCACTCTTGTTCTTCAGAGAGAAGAGGCACGTTCGACGATTCATGCGACACGCCTGGCAGGAGCCCTGCGACCCGTCTTGAGGGGCGTCGCAACGGACCTTGCGCTTATGGCATTCCTCGCACGCCAGCCGGAGGTCGGAGAGCCCGGGCGGCCAGTCTCGCAAGCCGCCATCTGTCATTGTTCAGGTTGGTCAGAGTCAACACCCGCCGCATCCTCGGCAATGCGGGCGCTCAGCTCCAACTACGGCCGGGGACCGCGTCGCTTTCTACTGCCCACGGAGCATGTCCCCGTGGATGCATCTTGTTGTGAGACCATAACGAAGTTGCCTCGTAGCCTACCCGTTGGCCCCAACTGCAGGAGAGTTGGAGGCTGCTGTTGTTATGTTTGGGCCACAGCGGACCAACTGCAGGAGAGTCTCGTCTGGGCGCTGTTTTTACGCTGGGGGTGGCTGAGCCGGTAGGGGTTCAAGGGGACGCCGACGACAATAATGCTTCAAATATTGGAGGTTGAGAATCCTCTCGAGCTGATGGACGATGTCATTGGATGGATTACGTGGGATAATTACCTGCACAACGAAGTCTGAAGGCGGTTCGGGGCCGGGATGCGATCCCAGGCCCAGCCCGGGCCGACCGGATGACTGAACAACGTAGTATTCACTGTTACCTACCTAACTCAGGTAAATATCTCACAGGCATACCACAGGGATCTGGGGGGTCCGGGGCAATACCAGTCGGCATGCCCGTTCTTTATGTGATCAATCTCGTGTGGTCGTCCCCAACATGAAAGGACCGGGGAACTCGAGGCGAACACGAGAGTCACATGGAGATGCTCAGTGCAGGGCGTACAGTGCGCACATGGCAGCAGCCGCGCGCCTGCTTCGAACGAATGGACCGGGAAGGCGTGGCGGATCCCTTCAACCCTTGGCGGTCTGGTGCGAGGGGTGAGACGGTGGGTGACCTGGCCGTCGGCAGCTTCTACAACTTTGGACTGCTTCGGTGAGCTTTCTCGGTGGGTGTGCTGGAAATCGTCCCGATTGGCCACCACAACAACACATGTGCAGTCGACACCGGGCAGTATTATTCAACCTCTGGGATTGGTGAAAGCCTCTCACACATGGGGGTGGTCCCTTGCTCCCTTCTTTGTCCCTGAACGAGAGAGCTTTAGCATCAGAGGCTGGAGCCGAGTTCAAGTTGCTACCTAATTTACCTAGGTACCTAGGTAAGCTTATCAATTCAGCTCAGCTTCTCAATCGGTCTCTGAGTTTTGAGCCGTGGCTCATACATGCATGTTTGATACATCTGTCGTGACTGGATCTCCCCCAAGTAGTGTACTCCTCAAACAACCGATGACGCAAGTGAAAAGGCCCACGCATTATCTCGGGGGGCCGTCGGTTGCATGTGTCCTCTTCACATCAACTGTCCCTTTTGCATAGCCCACTCGACCGCCGTTGTGATGGCGCGAAGCGTCGGCAATGCTGTTGGAATTCGATGCCCGCCGTTGAAGTAAACCACCTTTGTCTTCTTCTTGTCACACAGTCGCACCGCCAGCTCGCCGTGACGCCTGAGCGGGTCTCCCTGGCCGATGACATGAACTGAGGGGATGGACACGCGCGCCTTGAGGGTCAGCGGGTGCATCAGGCGCGGGAAGTCCTCCGGCGTGCCGTCCTTGGGCCAAAGGTGGCTCGACGCATCCGCCTGGCCCGGCAGGTTGCCAGACATCTCGTTGACCAGATGGACCAGCTCCTCGACCAGAGCTTCCTTCTTCCCCGGGAGGAGGAGGAGAGCGCGGTGCTTCGGGGCAGCCTTGAGCTTGGCGCCATTGACAGCCGGTCCGGTTTGGCGGGTGCCGTTTTCTCGTCCCTCCTTGTCGTCTTTCTCCTCAGCCTCGGCCCTGTCCTGGTCGTCCAGCTCTTCGTCCACGTCGATGTTGGCCACTGGTTTCATCTCGTGGTCGACAGGCTTGTAGTATCGACTGTACTTGACGATCTTATCGGCGTTGAACTTTGGATCGGGGGATATGACCAAGTTCGAGCAGAAGAACAGAGCAAACCGGAACGGGCTCGGCAGGCCTGGGTTGTGAAGCTCGTGGTGCAAGATGAAGGATAAGGCGAGTGAGGCTCCTTGGCTGAAGCCAATAACCCCGTCGAAGGGACCCTCCTCCTCGATCGTTTCGGTGATGATATCATGAGCCTCCTGGCACTGGGGGGACGACAAACCCTCATACCAGCAGTAGTACGGGCCCTTGACAAAATCTGGGAGATCTAGGCATGATTGTCGTCAGCACTGCTACGGATGATCGATGCGATGGACTTCATGCAGTGGTCGCGACAGGAAACCTGGTCTCTCTCTCTTTACATCTCCCTTGCCTCTTGCATGGCACCTTTTCTGGCTGCATGGTCTTCTGTCAAGGTCTTACCTCGAGCCGGCCCGCATGGGATACTTCCGTTGATGGACACGTACTCATGCGTCGGGCCTAGCATGTCATTTAGGGTCCCCAGCTGCTTCTCGAAGATCACGCCCGAGGTGCCCCTGCATCACAAGTAAATTGTCAATTGTACCGTCCCCTACTCCTGGTTCAAAGGGTCTGGGCAGCTCTTCTCACCACGGGTGAAGACAAAGTATCCTCATGATGACAACAAGGCAGCAACTCTGGGTTCGGACAGACTCCCAATGTGTTGCAAATGTGTATAGGTAGAGCTAATTGAGTATTAAGGGGTAGTGATGGCTCTAGTTTTAGGAGGAGAGGATCAGGGGACACACGCCGGGCCGTTCCATCCCACCGCGATTCTCTCCGTCTCAGTCCAGCCGAGAGCCAAAACAGTCCGTGGCCGCCGCCGACCCCTGCCTGCATGAGGCCTTGCCTGATGTGTAACGTGAAGGGATAGTCCATGCACATGTGCATGTACGTTGGGCTTACGCGCCAGCACAGCAGGGTAAGCAGTCGCTGAACAAGGGCCCTTTATTGTTGAGTTATTTCGCCAACCGGGGGCCACGCGTCTCGTTGGCTTGAGCTTGAGGCGCGTTGCCAAGGACGATGGGTGGCCTGATGTTGAATTACCGTACCCTTTCGGTCAATTGGGACACCCCCCCCGACCTGCAGTTCTTCCTCTTTTACATAACACATCATACATCAATGCCAACATGTTAAACCACCATATTGAACCTCAACTGTGACCACCACAAACAGATCAGGTTCCTGTAGCTGTTGCTATTTACACCTTGTCAGGCACACGATAACCGGGGGTGCATTGATCACCACTCAGCTCAGCAGCGCTGTGCGGACGCATCGTGTTCGACCGCACTTCCAGTTTGACTCGGCCTGCGTGAAAAGGTGTCTCAACGAGATCATAGCAACAAAATGAGTAAAGTTGACGGCACAATCGAACCGAAAGAGATCTCTCCAGAGACTCAGAGTCCTCCGGTAACCGAGGCGCCGCCGCCCCTGGCGAAGGCACCAAGCGATGACCTGGGACTGAAGCGGGAGCCGATTGCCAAATGGCGGCTGGCCACGATTCTCGTGAGGTATGGTCCTCCCCTTGAGAAATGGAAGCTTCCAGTTGGACCTAGGCATGTGGGAAACTGCCAAACTGACTCGTCGGGCGATGAAGCATCGGCGCTGGCTTGTTCCTATCGCTCATGGATACGACCGTGGTGGCCACGATGCTCGCCAGTATCTCGGATGAATTTGGCGGCTTCAAACTGGCGCCGTGGGTCTTGCTGTCCTACACCCTCTCATACCTCGGTAAGACTCCAGTCCAGTCCGAATCCATTGATGCCGCCTAGCCCTCTTGCATAGGTAACTGACGCCGTCATCCCAAAGGATGCACTGTTCTCATCGCCCGGCTGTCTGATGTCGTCGGCAGGAAACCGGTCCTGGTCGGGTCTTTTGTTATTTTCCTAGCCGCATCCATGGCCTGTGGCGCGGCGTCAACGCTTGATCAACTGATCGGCTTCCGGGCTGCCCAGGGCGTGGGCGGCGCGGGCCTGTATGCCATGACCATGATCGTCTACCCTGAGATCAGCCCTCCCAATCTAGTTCCCATGTTGTCTGCGATACTGGGTATTATCGTGGCGCTGGCCGGCGTCAGCGGTCCCGTCATTGGGGGTCTTCTCGCGACCTACGCCGACTGGCGATGGGCTTTCTGGATAAAGTAAGTCACCTCAGCGTCCCAAACGGCTCCAAGATCATGGCTAAGTTTGACAATTGGCAGCGGCCCGATTGGCATAATTCCTGCCATTGCCCTGTTCTTCGCTTGGCCGAAGAACTTCTGGACATTCAAAAAAGTGCCTTTCAAGCACCTCGACTTCTTGGGCGCCCTGCTTCTTATGATGGCGACGGTCCTCCTCGTGTTTATCATCAACCAGGCTACCGTTCGGGACTATGCGTGGAATAGCCCGCAAACAATTGCCGTGCTGGCTTTGAGCGGATCAGCGTGGTTCGTTCTGGCGTGGTGGCAATGGTACCTTTCCAAGGCGCCTAGCCTTGGACATATCCGCCCCCAGATCCCATGGAGGCTGCTCTCGCATCGGGTCCTGATGTCAAGTACCGTGTGAGTCCGGAGTCCGATCACTGCGGCTTTGAGCCTGTACTATGGAAACCATGCCTAATACGTCGACTACTAACTAGGAGCACGATTCTGACGGGGTTCGTCATGTATGTTGCCATTGTCAACATCCCCATGCGCGCCCAGATCGTGAATTTGTACGACGAGGTCAGGTCAGGCGTCCTACTCCTCCCTCTGATGGGCGCTACCGCGGTAGGATCTGCTTTGGGAGGCGCTTTTCAATCCAAAGAGAACCGGACCTTTTGGACCCTCAATGCGGCAAGTATATTCATGCTTGTGGGCTGTGGCATCATGTCGATCCTCCCAGATACGGTCGACGTGGCAGCGAAACAATGGGGGTTCGAAGTCATTCTTGGTTTTGGCATTGGCATGAATCTGTCCACGGCAACACTCCTCACATCGTTGAACGCTGATTTCCAGGATTTCGGTAAGTCCAGTGTCTTGGATGCAAAATCCCTTTGGATTGGCACTGACCAGTCGGCACCCGTAGCAATCGCGCAAGGTCTCGTCGCTCAGATGCGTGTCTTGGGCGGCAGTCTGGGCGTGGCAGCGAGCTTCATCGTGCTGAACAGCAGAATCGCCGAGACACTGACCGACGTGCTCACCCCTGACGAGCTGGAAGACTTTTACAGATCGCCCATCGTCACTTACTCCTTCGATGTGCCCAAGCAGCTCGCCGTCCGGACCACGTACATCGAAGCCTTCGAAATCACTATGTATGTGTGTGTTGGAATCTCGGCTGCATGCCTCATTGCATCGCTCTGCACCTACCAGAGCAACCCGCCCTCCATCAAGAAACGCCTGGAAGATTTGGAGGCCATCTATGCACGGACCGCTGCCAACAATGAGGAGACAAGCCCGTGAGATGTCTCAGATTGTGTCATGTATAGAGCGGCATTTGGAGAAGGCGATGGGCGTCACCTTGACGGTTGGAATATGGTATAAATTCAAATTTGGAAGCTGGAAGGATTTGGCTTTTTTACAGATGAGGCCTCCATATCGGCAATGTTATGTAATGGGCGCATGAGATCTCTCGACTTGCACAACCCATGCTTGTTGAATGTGACCCAAAAATGGAACAAACTCTTGTGAAGTGCTGTGATGACCAAGACCGGCAATCCCCGACCTCAAGGAGCATTTGGCTATGCGTCTAATACTTCTACTTCCAAGGCGGAAATCGTGTTTGGTCGAGGTTGTCTGGTGGTTACATTGGTGCTTGGCAATCCTGGGAGGCATTGAACTACTCGTCCCGTCTGAAACAGTGGGCTGGGAGACGGTTGGCCAAGCCGGACAGAGGTGCCGAGTCGGCCACAGTCTGACAACGACACGGTCTCGCCTCATGAACTGCCAGGTATCCGCCGTGCCCCTGGGGTGAGGTTGAGTTGGATCCAGACTGGAGGCCGCAGCTGTCAGAGCCATCGGTAAGTCCGTGGTGCCTGTTGTTGGAGTCCGGCGAGTTTGGCCGTGCATGAGGGAGAAACTGGCCGTGGGGTCGGACCACGGGGCCGCCTCAGAGCCTGATGGGGAGGCTGATATTCCAGAAGAGGAAGGATCCTAGCACCACTACTGCAAGAATCGGAGGATTAATTACAGGTACGCACGGCGGCTTGCCGGATTCGGAGGGCTTGATCGAAGAGCAGGGGTTGCAAATCCAGGCTTCCTGAAGGACGGCCGGCCGGCCTGTTATCATCGAAGAGTTGCGAGGTTACACCGAAGGTCTTTTGGGGGCCGGATCCAATGTCAGCTCATGTAGGAACCGGTGCAAAGCTCGCATGATAAAACGGAGCGAGGTGCAGAGCATATGTGACGTGGCACACCCGGAGTTGACAACTATCACAACCAGCCTTGCGTCAACCCGATCAGACAACACGTGTAACAACAACCGGGGGTTGATGAACGATTCGGATTGCCCAAGATGGAGAATGACAAGCAAAAGCCCATTGCCATTGTTGGCATGAGCTTCCGGTTTCCGGGAGACGCCAACACTGCCGAAGGTTTCTGGGACATCTTGAGCAACGCTAGGTCGACGAGGACCAAGATTCCCAGCGCTCGGTTCAACCCAGATGGCTTCTACCATCCGAACGCAGATCGTCCCGGCGCAGTAAGTCTTATGCGCCCAGCCCCTGTCTCCGAAGCCTTGCAGATCTATGTTCTAAGTCCCGAACAGATCATCACGAAGGAAGGGTGTTTCCTGAAAGAGGACGTCGGGCTCTTCGATGCTCCTTTCTTCGGCATTACCGCTTCGGAAGCTGAGGGCATGGACCCTCAGCACCGCCTGCTTCTGGAAATAACATACGAGGCCTTTGAGAACGGTTGGCAATCTTCCTGACACCCAAGTCATGATTGTCCACACACCAAGACTAACTCACAATAGCTGGCATTCCCATCCCGAATGTTGCAGGGACTGACGCTGGATGGTGAGTGGCAGTTTGATCTCAACTTTGAACAAGTGCTCATCGCAAAGCATAGCTACGTTGGTGGCTTTAGCAGCGACTACCTGCTTGTCAGCGGCAATGAAATCAACAAGCAGTCAATGCACCAGGGTACTGGGTGTGGCAACTCCATGCTGTCGAACCGACTGTCTTGGTTTTATGATCTGCGAGGTCCGTCATTCTCAATCGACACGGCTTGCTCGTCCAGTATGATTGCGCTTCATGAAGCCTGCCGCGACATCCAAGACGGGACAACGACCATGGTGGGTTGTGTCCATGATCGATGCAATGCTATATGTGCTCTTAACTGACGCAGCTGTAGGGTGTCGTCGCAGGCTCCAGTCTGATTCTTGTGCCGGCTCTCTGGCGCGCTCTTTCAAGTCAAAGGTTCTTGAGCCCCGATGGAGCTTGCCACAGCTTCGACAGCCAGGCCAACGGGTATGGCCGGGGCGAGGGGATGGGAGTCGTCATTGTCAAGCCACTGGCTGATGCGATCCGCGACAACGACGTGATTCGTGCCGTCATTCGAGTAAGTATTGTTCTGCCTTTGCTTCTGCGGCGCCGTGGAACGGTGTCTGACCATTGCAGGGCAGCGGAATCAACCAAGATGGCAAGACGCCTGCCATCACGGTGCCAAATGCCCACGCGCAGATGAGCCTCATCCGCTCTACCTATGCCAAAGCTGGCCTCAACATGCGCCAGACAACCTATTTCGAAGCTCACGGCACCGGCACACCCGTTGGCGACCCCTTGGAACTGCTGGCCATCGGTCAAACCATTGGAGCCTCCCGCGGTGAGCATGACGAGCCGATACTTGTAGGATCTGTCAAGAGCAACATCGGCCATCTCGAGGGATCATCCGGTATTGCCGGTGTCATCAAGACGGTTTTGGCTCTGGAGCACGCCGAGATCCCCGCCGTGGCTGAGTTTAAGAGCCTCAACCCTCGAATCAAGCAGGACGAATGGAAGATCAAGATTCCCACCGAACTAACTCCTTGGCCTGCCGATGGCCTCCGCCGTGCGAGTATCAACTCGTTTGGATATGGTGGTTCTAACGGACACGTCATCTTGGATGATGCGTTGCACTACCTTCAGGGTGAGTTTTCCAACTTACACCAGGCGCTTTGCAGCTTCAGATATTGACAAGCAAAATCAGAGAGAGGCTTGACCGGCAACCACAACACAGTTGTTGCGCCCAACCAACCCTGCACACCGAGCTCGCAAAGCTCTGATTCGGCCATCTCCCTAGCCCACACCACCCCGGAAGCAGAGCCACCTACACCCGAGCCAAAGCTCTTCGTCTTCAGTTCTCCGGAACAGGATGGTCTGGCTCGTCTCGCAGAGACCTACTCCCGGTACTTGGGTGAAGACTCTCTCTCTCGTAACCTGAAGGGGCCCACCCTTGAGGAAATCGAGCAGATGAACAACCTCACATACACCTTGGCCTCTCGTCGGACAATCTTCGACTGGAGAAGCTTTGCCATTGCCGACTCTCTGACCGGACTCCAAACCTCACTGGAGTCGGGTCTGCCCAAGCACGGCCGGATCGGCAAGAACCCGTCCTGCGCTTTCGTCTTCACTGGCCAGGGCGCCCAGTGGTTTGCCATGGGCCGAGAGCTTCTGCGCCACACCGTCTTCCGGGCGAGCATTGCTGAAGCTGACACTTACATCGCCTCTTTGGACTGTGCTTGGTCTCTCACCGAGGAGTTGTGCCACGATACCACGGCCAGCCGCATCAACGAGCCCCAGATCTCCCAGCCCCTGTGCACGGCCCTGCAAGTTGCGCTCGTGGATCTGCTGAGACACTGGGGCCTTCAGCCCAAGGCCGTCGTCGGTCACTCTAGTGGAGAGATTGGCGCCGCATATGCTGCCGGCATCCTCTCCAAGGAGGACACCTGGAAGATTGCCTACTGGAGAGGTCTGCGGTCCGCACAGATCACCAGTCTCCTGCCAGATCGCAAGGGCTCAATGATGGCAGCCGCCATGTCCGAGGAGACAGCCCAGGCGTACCTGGCCAAGGTCAAGAACGGCGACGTGGTCGTCGCTTGCATCAACAGTCCCAACAGCGTGACCATCTCTGGAGACGACTTTGCCGTGTCCGAGGTTGAGAAGCTCCTCGCCGCCGACAAGATCTGGTGCCGCAAGCTTCTTGTCAAGACTGCGTATCACTCTCCCCACATGAAGGTTATCGCAGACGGGTACCAGAAGGACATCCAGGACATCCGCACTCTTGAGGAAGCATCCGACATCACCGTCTTTTCGTCCGTTACAGGCTCCGAGATAAGCCGCGAGGAGATGGGCGCCGCTGACTACTGGGTCAAGAACTTGGTCAGCCCTGTCAGGTTCTCCGCTGCCGTCACCTCGCTGCTCAAGCCACGGGACGCGCGGAGTCGACGAAAGGGTGTTGCCAACGTCGAAGCTCTAGTTGAGCTTGGTCCTCATAGTGCCTTGCAGGGCCCCTTGAGGGACATCCTGGCCGCCGCCAATGAGTCCTACGTTGGCAGTGTCCCATACACTGCGATGCTGCAGCGCGGCGTCAGCGCCCTCCAGACGGCTGTCACTGCTGCTGGCAGGCTGTGGTCCTCGGGCTTTAACTTGAACCTGGAGCTTGTCAACTCCATGGAGAGAGACCCGCTGAAGAGCCGCCCTCTGGTCACCTTGCCCCGGTATCCATTCAATCACAAGCGCAGGTACTGGCGCGAGTGTCGCGCTGTCCGCTGGGTACACAGCCAACCCACGCCGAGGACCGACCTCCTAGGCCAGAAGACCTGGGACTATAACACCGTGGCACCCACCTGGAAGAACTTTCTCTGTCCCTCGGAGCTTCCGTGGCTGTTGGAGCACAAGGTCCATGGGCTGCTCATCATGCCCGGCGCCGCATACATCGCCATGGTCATGGAAGCTTGCCGGGATACTGCCGACCCTGCCAGGACCTTGGAGGCCTACGAGTTCCGCGACATTGTGTGGGATAAACCTATCATCTTTGAGTCGCCAGATGCCCACGTCGAGACTTACCTCCAGCTCTCACCGTACAAAACGGGCACCAAGGCGGCCACGTCGACCTGGACTCGTTTCTCAATCAGCACCATTGACGCCGACAACAAGGCATCTGAGCATTGCTCGGGCCTCGTTGAGCGGAAGTATGTCACCCGCCCCGGTGAGATTGAGAAGGGACTCGAGGCCGTGGCCGAGTGGGACAGGCACAAGCTCGAATACGAGACCATCAAGGCCAGGCCCACCATCTCCTTCGCAGCCCGCAGCATGTACGACAAGATGGATAGCAACGGGCTGCAGTTTGGACCTATATTCCGCAACATGTTCAACATCCAGTCCGGAGAGGGCTTCGTGTACAGCGAGATGGAGACACCCGACACGGCTTCAATGATGCCCGACAATCTCGAATACCCGCTTCCTCTCCACCCTATCGTTCTCGATGGCGCCTTTCAGATGCTGGCCGGTACTGGAAAGGGCGAGGTACCGGATGTTCCCATGTTGCCCACCTCGATTGAGAGTCTCTACGTCTCGGCAACGGCCCCGACAGAGGCCGGCACTGTTCTGAAGGGATACTGCACGCGTGTGTCAGAAAGCGCCGTCAAGGCGTTCGGAAGCTCCGTTCTCTCCGATGAAGCATGGGAGAGGCCTATCATTGTGCTCAAGAACCTGATCATCACCGCCGCTACCGGGCCTCACACTAGTAGTTCCTCCAAGGCTGGCTACGCTCGTCTTGATTGGAAAATTGACGTCAACCACTCGCCGTTGCCGGTGGACTTGTATGTCCGTCCCTCCGAGGAGAGTTCTGCCGCCACTGCTCGGCTCGGCGACAATATCGCGGCCAACTTCATCCACAAGGCTCTGGAAGAACATGCAGTCATCGGGACTCGTCCCGAGGCCGGGGAGTCCGAGAAGACGCCGGTCGAGTTGCAGAACTACATCGCCTGGATGCGTTCTCTTTCAGATCTCACCCTTGTGGATGGCGTTGAGCACCAGTCAACTGAACCTGCTGTTTCCGGTTCTCTATCTGCCATCGAGAAAGTTGGGGCTGAGGTGAGCGACATCCTCAACCCCGGAACCAAGAGCAACGTTCTTTCCAACGGATTCCTGGCCGACTTTGCCCATCGTTTCCTGGGCCGTTCGTTCGTCGATTCTGTCGTCGTCGAGATCATGGACCACGTTGGCAGTATCAACCCCAACGTCGAGATCCTTGAAATCGCCAGCGGCACCGATACCACGGGTGCTGCTGAGGTCCTGAAGCGTCTTGGAGGCAAGAACAGCCGCATCACCAAGTACATCTGGACCAGCCGTGATGAAGAGTCCGTGGAAGCAACCACCAAGACTCTCGACAAGCCGCACGAATGCCTGGATCTGAAGACTCTCAGCATTGAGGGCGACATCCAGGCTCAGGGGTTCATCCTAGGGAAGCTCGACTACATCATCTTGGATGATCTTCTGCTCACGACGCCGGATCTCAATACCGCACTGCAGAACATCAAGAAACTCCTGAAGCCCGACGGCAAGCTGATCGTCCAGGCGATTACCAAGTCTCAGCTGCGAACCGCATTTGTCCTTGGCTCCTCTCCCAGATGGTGGCGCGACGGCCAGTCTGGCGACAGGCTTGATGAGACAGGCTGGGGCGAGCTGCTCAAGAGCAACGGCTTCACCGGAGTCGACCAGGTCTTCAATGACTCGGATGACCCGAATGTCCACCAGCTGTCGGTCATCATTTCTTCAGCAGCGCGCGAGACGGCCTACGAGTACATGGACGTTCTGCTCGTGACACCTCCGAGTCCTTCTGAGAAGATCGCCAAGCTGGCCGCGAACTGCTCGGCTCACCTCACAAGGCTTGGCCTCACTCCTGCCACGATGCCGTGGCCCGAGGTAGTGGATGTTTCCGGGAAGATGCTCATCTCGCTCGTCGAGTTGGATGGTGACGTCTTCTTGGATCTGGCCGAGGATCTCTTCAACGCCACCAGGAACATGTGTCTCAGAGCCGGCGGGATACTGTGGGTGACGCAGGCTGGCAACGTCTGCGGTACCGCATCCCCTGGCTACAATGTATCCTCTGGTCTGTTCCGTACCGTCCGATCCGAGGATGAGACCCGTCCTCTCGCGACTCTTGACCTGTCAACCGAGGTCGACCTCGTTTCTACCCAGGCGGCTGACACGGTCATGCGCCTTTTCTCATCTCTTTTCGGAGAAGGCGACGTCCGTGGCTCTGACAAGGAATTCGCCGAGGATAAGGGCGTCATTTACGTGCAGCGTCTGGTCGAAGACCCGGGTCACACTGCCGCTCAAGCGACTGCGGGAGCCACCCCCCAGCCGGTGACCGATAGGCTGTTCCAGGAAGACAGGAAGTTGATGATGACCATCGGCCAGATAGGAGCGCTCGATTCCCTACAGTTTGAGGACAATGACAAGTGTGCCGGCCCCCTCCCGCACAACCACGTCGAGGTCAAGGTGTTGTACACAGGTACGTCAATGCCCTCGGTTTGCTTTTCGATTATTCCGTCTCTGACAAAGAGATTGTGAACAGGTCTCAACTTCCTCGATATTATGGGATCTCTTGGAGAGGTCCCCCGGCCGCGTCTTGGCAACGAGGTGGTCGGTATTGTCACCGAGATTGGATCTTCCGTGACCCACGTCAAGCCTGGCGACACCGGTAAGGCGACTGTCCTCTGGCTGAAACACATGGTTCGTCATCATGCTAACCATTATATCCCCCTCTGCAGTGGTTGGTTCATGCACTGGAGGTTTCGCTAGCCATGCTCGGCTGAAGTCCACTGTTTGCCACCGCGTTCCTCACAACATCTCGATCCAGGAAGCTGCCTCGATCCCCATTGCCTTCACAACAGCCTGGGTTGGCCTCGTTGACCTCGCTAGAATGCGCAAGGGCGAGACCATCCTGATCCACTCGGCCGCTGGCGGCGTCGGTCAGGCTGCTATTCAGATCTGCCAGCACTTCGGGGTAGAGGTCTTCGCCACCGTTGGCTCCATTCCCAAGAAGGAGCTTCTCATGGGGCGGTATGGGATCCCGGACGACCATATCTTCTACTCCCGAGACACGACTTTTGCCCGGGGCGTCAAGAGGGCTACCAACGGCCGGGGTGTAGACTTGGTTCTGAACTCGGTCGCTGGTGAGTTCCTCCGGCAGTCGTGGCATCTTGTGGCCCCCTTCGGACGCTTTGTCGAGATTGGCAAGCGCGATATCTTGGGCAACACCGGGCTCGACATGGAGCCCTTCATCAAAAAGTGTCAGCTTCATTGGCCTCAATCTTCAGAAGTACGATGAGGACATGCCGGAATTCGAGGTCGTTGAGAAAGCCCTGCACCAAGTCTTTGAGCTTGTCGCCGCCGGGAAGCTTCGACCCCTCGGCCCGCTCAATGTGTACGACTACCACGAAGCGCCAAAGGCGTTCCGAGCCCTCCAGTCGGGCAAGATTGTCGGTAAGGTCGTCATGCGTGCCAACCATGACGAGATGGTCCCCGTCGTCCCTCGTATCGAACACCCCCTCACGCTCGACCCGGACGCCACCTACCTCCTGGCCGGTGGCCTGGGCGCATTGGAAGGAGCATTGCCACCATGATGCAATCCTATGGAGCGCGGAATCTGGCGTTTGTTTCGAGGTCGGGTGACTCGAAAGAGACTGCGAAGGCGTTCCTGAAGCAACTCCGAAGCCTGGGCTGTACGGCCAACGCCTATGCATGCGACATCTCGGACCGCGAGCAGCTGTCTCGGGCTATCGCGCAGTGCCAGTCTGAGATGCCTCCGATCAGGGGATCCATCCAGTGCGCCATGACGCTGAGAGTGAGTTTATTTCCTGCCGTCGGTACCTAATCGGTGGCTTGGACTAACAGAGAGTCTTTCTTCCAGGATGTCATGTTCGAAAACATGACCTACGACGACTGGGTATCTTGCACAAGGCCCAAGGTCCAGGGTAGTTGGAACCTCCACAACGTCCTACCCAGGGACCTTGACTTCTTCATCATGCTTGCGTCCACCTCGGGCGTCAGCCGGCAACACCTTCGAGGATGCCCTCGCCCATTACCGCCGCCGCCAAGGCCAGAAGGCCGTGGCCCTGGACATCGGCGCCGTCCGAGACGTCGGCTACCTTGCCGAGGCCAACGACGAGAAGTACTGGAGCATGAGCCATCTGCAATCCCTGATGATCTGCGAGGCCGACGTCCACTTCCTCATCAAGAACGCCATCACCGGCTACACGGTCGGTAGTCAGGAGATCGGACCACAGATCATCGCCTGCCTGGCCGGTGCCATCATTGACGAGCAGCATGTCGATCGCACCCCTGGGCCCGGGACGGCAAGCTCTGCATTGCTCTGAAGGCTTCTCTCAGCAAGAAGACGGTCGGCATGCAGGTCGGCATGGACGCCCTGGCCAAGGCGGACACTCCTGCCGCAGCCGCCGCCATTGTGGAAGAGATCATGATCAAGCGCGTTGCCGTCGCCGTCATGGTCCCCGAGGAGGACATTGCTGTTGGGGAGCCGCTCCAGAGCTACGGAGGTGAGTTAACTCTTGCGGGTGCGGATGGGGATGGTGAGCTAACCATGTCGAACAGTCAACTCGCTCGTTGCCGTCGAAATCAAGACCTGGCTGGCCAAGGAATTCCAGACGGAAATCAGCGTCGGGGAAATCGGCCCTTCGTCGATTTCGGCCCTGGCCGCCAACATTGTCGCCTCCAGCAAGCTGCTTCGTGGCAAGTTCAAGGAGGAGAAGACGGAGGCCCCTGCGGCATCGTAATGTGTGGGACTTTGAAGATGGCCTTGGCCCTTGATGCACTGCTGTTCCTAGATTTGGATGTTTATGGCCTACCTGCTAAACAATGATACCTTTGGTACCTTATTACTCGGCGGACAAAGAATTTAGCTGGAATTTTCGCGGTAGTTACCTGGTAGCCAAGGCCGGGGCTGTCCGGAAATCCACCTGCACTTGCGATTCTCTGGCATGCGCCGGTTCAGCAGGGTTCTCGACGGCACAGTGTTCAACATGGGTGATTCTTGAAAATCCCATAGTACGGATAATCCGCTGGCGGTGTCGGCAAATCGGCAGGCCGCTTCAGGGATAACTGTTCTTTTCCTTCTCGCAAGGCGGCCGCCCATTTCGCAGCTCAACCATCGGATTGAATACTCGTCGGGCAACCTTTTCGCTCAAAACGTTACAGCAAGCTGAAACTAACGGAAACCAGGCCAACTGCAAGTGGCACCAGACCTAAAACGCGGCCTTGTGGGCCCTGATTATCGGGTCGGCGTCATCGCCGCAATCGTTATCTTGGAACGGATAGGCCGGCCCCTGTGCCACCTTTCGTCATCGACCCGCTGTGCCAACCTTGGAGTTTCTCGGTTCTTCTTGTGCCTCTCTCATCGGCTGCAAACCGAAACCCCGGATCGGACAACTACATACCAGGGCTTGCAGGGTCTTCCATAATGGCTTGGGAGTTGAACCGCCGCCGGTGGCTTCGCGCGATCAACAGCAGATTCATCTACGGCCGAATTGTAAGTCACCCCCTGTTCCCTTGACTTCCATCTCGACATGGGTCGCTTGCAACACTATCGCTGGCTTCCATCTGAATTCGATCCCCTCTCTCGAACTTTGCCGCATCCTCGCTCACTGCTGTCTGTCCCCAGTCGAAGCAATCGCTAACTAGAATGCTTCGACCCTCAGCCGCTGTTACATGCGATCATCTTCTTCATCGAGATGGCCCTCTTCGCCCGGCTCACCAGCCGGTTCAACGCGTACTACGATGAACGACCCAGTACGTCCTCGTTCCCTTTCCGTCCATTCCCCCGGCGAATAATCCCGCCGATTTACTAACGAACAACTCCCCGCAGTCCTCACCATGATGGTGACCAACGCGGTCCTCGGCGGCGTCGCCGACACGGTCGCCCAGACCATCACGTCGATCCGGGAGCGTGCCGTGCGCAAACATCCCAACGGCCGACTCAATTCGCGCGAGGATGCCCTGGCCATCGAAATCCACGAGCTCGACCGCAAGAACCCCTTCAGCGACCGCGACCTGATCCCCGCGTCGAAACTTCTCCCGCCGCCCTTCGACTTTGAGCGCCTGACGCGCTTCATGGCCTACGGTTTCTGCATGGCGCCCGTCCAGTTCCGCTGGTTCAAGTTCCTCGAGCGCTGCTTCCCCATCACCAAGACGGCCGCCTTCTTGCCCGCCATGAAGCGCGTGGCGTTTGACCAGCTCATCTTCGCGCCGTTTGGTGTGGCGTGCTTCTTCACGGCCATGACGGTTGCCGAGGGTGGCGGGAGGAGGGCCGTGTACCAGAAGATGAAGGACATGTATGTGCCGACGCTCAAGGCGAACTACGTGCTCTGGCCTGCGGTGCAGGTGATCAACTTCCGGTTGATGCCCGTCCAGTTTCAACTGGTGAGTGTTGTTCCCTAGTCCTGAACCTACGCCCGGTTTCCACGTGTTAAAATGCTAATGCGTTGAATGTCCGCAGCCCTTTGTATCGACGGTTGGAATCGCGTGGACTGCCTACCTCTCGCTTTCCAATGCGGCAGAGAACGCCGTGGAGAACCGTGTCCCCGAAAGATCCGATATCCGGTTGCCTTAGGATGTCGCCCGACGGAGCCTATATCATCTCTAACTAGAGAGCTGCCCATAACAGCAGACGCTGTCCATGTACATGGTGGGTGTTGGTGTATTATATTCTACTCTTTGGTTTCATAAATTGGTTATTGCATTGGGAACTACGGGCAACGGCCGGAACGTCGCACTTCCCATGGTGCATGGAGTTGGGGCAGGCTTTCAACTCACATTCGGGAGCATCCGGGAGCATCCTGGAGCGTCCTGGAGCGTCCTGTAAAGATACACGAAACCGATTGCTTTTTTACGAGTCTAACCCGGGCTTAACTGGGTGTTCCTCCAACCATTTCTTCAACCTGAGGTAATTGTTCGAGTCGTGTAAACGGTCCTTGGTCCCCACAACCCTTTTCGGAGCTTGAGAAGGGTTCTGGGAAACACGAAAAGGCAACCATCCGCGGTTGATACCGGGTTCTGCAAACGAAGCCGGATAGCCGAAACCGGAGGGGAAAACTTGTTGTCCCGGTCAGACTCCAGGTCGGCGAAGCTGAGTGCTAAGAGCTTAGGTGGACCGAAATCCACCAAGCTCATTCCTCCTATGAAAAGGTGCCCGGTTGGCTCCGTAGGAGACTGATCGGGCGCACCATATGTCCATTAGCAAAGAAAATAAGACCACGCTGCCAATTCGTTGGTGACCGGATTGCTCAATCGCTGGTGTAACCGACAGGGGATCAAGCAGCCAACCACGAGCCGACGTCACAGCTTCAACGACGACCCCACCAACTTTTATTACCCCTCTACCCCTCCATCCCCGACAGGGTCAGCTAGCTCATCACCACTGCGTCTTTTTACCTTGCCATCAGACTCCAGAAACACGGCAACCCTGACTCTGATCTGCATTTTCCGTCTAAGAGTCCCAATTCAGCACCAATTGCTCAGCAGGACCACCAATATGTCTCTGGCTAACAAGCTCTCGATCGAGGACGTCGACCTCAAGGGCAAGCGCGTCCTCATCCGCGTATGTCTCAACCCAACATAGTTATAGTTGCTGTTGTTGTTTAGCTATCCCGGGAACTGACACGGGCTCCTTTGCAGGTCGACTTCAACGTCCCCCTTGACGGCGACAACAAGGTCACTAACCCCCAGCGCATCGTCGGCGCCGTCCCGACCATCAAGTACGCCATCGACAATGGCGCCAAGTCGGTCATCCTCATGTCCCACCTGGGCCGCCCCGACGGCAAGGTCAACTCCAAGTACTCGCTGAAGCCTGTCGTGTCCGAGCTCGAGAAGGAATTGGGCAAGAGCGTCACCATTGCGCCGGACTGTGTTGGCCCCGAGGTCGAGGAGATTGTCAACAAGGCCAGCAACGGCGAGGTTGTGCTCCTCGAGAATCTGCGCTTCCACATCGAGGAGGAGGGCAAGGGTACCGATGCCGACGGAAACAAGATCAAGGCGGACAAGGCCAAGGTGGACGAGTTCCGCAAGGGGTTGACCAAGCTTGGTGATATCTACATCAGTGAGCTTTTCCCCCTTAACCCATTTACCCAGTGTTTTATTTCGTGCTGACAACCCGGCCGTCAGACGACGCCTTCGGAACTGCGCACCGCGCCCACTCCTCCATGGTCGGCGTCGACCTCCCGCAAAAGGCGGCCGGCTTCCTCATGAAGAAGGAGCTCGACTACTTCGCCAAGGCGCTCGAGTCGCCCAAGCGGCCGTTCCTGGCCATCCTGGGCGGCGCCAAGGTGTCGGACAAGATCCAGCTGATCGACAACCTGCTGGACAAGGTCAACACGCTCATCATCTGCGGCGGCATGGCCTTCACCTTCAAGAAGACGCTCGACAACATGTCGATTGGCAACTCGCTCTTCGACGAGGCGGGCTCCAAGACGGTCGGCGACCTGATGAAGAAGGCCGACAAGAACGGCGTCAAGGTGGTGCTCCCCGTCGACTACATCACGGCCGACAAGTTCGACAAGGACGCCGAGACGGGCGAGGTCACCGACGCCCAGGGCATCCCCGACGGCTGGATGGGCCTGGACTGCGGCAAGGAGACGGTCAAGCTGTTCAAGGCCGCCATCGACGAGTCGCAGACCATCCTCTGGAACGGCCCGGCCGGCGTGTTCGAGTTTGAGAAGTTCGCCACGGGCACCAAGGCCACGCTTGACGCGGCTGTCGCGGCTGCCCAGAACGGCAAGATTGTCATCATTGGCGGCGGCGACACGGCCACGGTTGCGGCCAAGTATGGTGTCGAGGACAAGCTCAGCCATGTCTCGACTGGTGGTGGTGCCAGCTTGGAGCTGCTCGAGGGCAAGGCGCTGCCGGGCGTTGTCGCGCTGAGCGAGCGCAAGTAGGTGCCAAGCTTGGAAGGCAAAAAGAAATTGGGCAGTCATGGTAACAGAACTAGGAAGTCGATGCTCTGAAGGATCGCCCGGGGGTCTGTTGTGATTAGCCGTTGTAGTAAGTGATAGTCTTGCAAAGGTTTCGACATGATCACTGTGAGTGTGAAGTCTTGCTGTAAATGACGCGGCTTTTTCCATTGTTATGCCCCCTGGAAGATGGTCTTGGTGCCAACTACACCCCTATGATTGCTCATCGATGACCCATATGAACCGGGCTTTGTGTTTGTATGCATGAGTCCGGGCAGCTCATCCTTCCGCAAACTCGCCGCTGTAATCCTGCCCGGCCCCTTTCCGTGTTACGGCCGCCCGGCCCAAGCGTACAATGCAAAACCGCCGTCGCGTCGCCAGAACTCCTCCACCACCTCAACCCTCCAATCACCGCTTCTTGGACGCCTCGACCTTCTTCAGCTCCTCCCTGTGGCATTTGTCAGCACAAGTTTCTTCGGATCAATATATATATGGCCGCTTGAACGCTGAAAATAGGGCGTGGCAGAAAACGTACTTGAGCTGGGCCGAGAAGTCATCGCTCGTATCGTCATCGTCCCACGACTCCTCCCACAGATGCTGTGTCGCGTCGCCGCCACTCGCGGCCTCTGTGTCCTCCTGCTCCCAGTCTGTAGGTGATATGCGTTAGCGTTTTGCCGCCGTGTATCTGCTGCCCATTCCACACTCGTGACGTACTATCGACCGGGAAATCCTCAAACTCGTCATCCTCTTCCAGCGGGGCGGCCTTCTGCTCTGCGGCGGGTTGCTGCTCGGGCTTGGTCTCGGCGGCCGGCTTGTCGTCTTTCTTGGTGGTGGTGTGTGAAGAAGCCATTGTGGGGGAGGTTCTGTCAACTGGGTTTGCGACCGGGAAGAGAGAGACTGGAGGAATGTCGTGGAAGGCAACCGACTGCCGCGTCAGCCAAATGAACCGTGGATTGACCTGGCGAGTGGCCGATGTTTCGCAGTATTCACGATTGTAGTGAACAGAGGTTAATGGACCCTTGGGTTGACAAGCCAAGGTTGGAATGCGGCTGAATGTCGTGATGTTGGTTGATGTGTTCGACAGCTCTCTGCGATGTGCCACTCTGCCTCAGCGTGAGGTGCAGCTCAACCCCGGCAACATCCGCCGCCTGCGCACAGGCCAAGTTGGTGGGGCGCGGTGGGGCAATGATCTTCTTGCTCGACGATCGGACCATTTCAACACCTCGAGAAACGGGGAGCTTGCGCCAGCGGACCTCGCACTGGCTGCCCTGTCTCGGCCCTGACGGGTCTCGTGGGTGCATCTCCGATCCCAGCCAGGCACAGTGGAGCTTCACAACACCGATCTGTGTTACCCTGAGCCTGTTTTGAAGCATCTTTCTTGAGTTTTGTAGCGCCAACGCGAGCTTCATCTTCCCAGAACCTGAAAGCGCATCCCAACGGCTTTGAGAGGAGGTGTCAGCAAGTAACTCCCCCTCTGCTCTGAGCACCAACTCAGCTAGACAACGGAGGGGGACACGCGGCCCAGACAAAAATACTTCGTCCAAGCCCCGGCTACCACCCGCCAAGCACCATTCGAAAGCTTGGTTCATGTCACTTTCGATGCACTCCTGTTCCCTGAAGATGATAGCGGATTTGAACCAATAGGCACGTCGAGAGACTGCACTTCCGGAATCTCACCGTCATCCCCTTGTAGGCGGAGTAGTGATCAGGCCTTGAGCATCATTTGGCGGGGTTGGGCGGAGGCCCTTGTTGCGTTGCTCCGCAGGAACAAGGCGGACCGGCCGTACAAGGGCATGCCCGGCAGGGTCGTCGCAAACGCCGACACCAGGCTCCAACAACTTGCTGGCTGAACGAGTCGTTGCTAGGTCGCCTCTGGCAGCCGGTACTGCCGGCTTGCCTCTTGCGGTTTTTATTACTCCAAGCTGACAAGGTCCTCCGATCCTCTTCCTCCTCTGCTTATGACTCTCAAAACTGCCATCTCGCTTTCTGCTGCCCCGCCTCGCCACCCTCCTTGACCAACCCCGGCCCTGTCCCGGCGACACCACGTCGCAGGCACAATGTCGGCCCTCCGTTCGTGGTTCCGCGGACCGTCCGCTGCACCGAGTTCCAAGACCTCCTCGAAGGCTCCCACCCCCGGCCAGAGCCCGATCGCAAGCACCTCGACCCTCAATGGCAAACCAAAGCCCACACTTTCCCCCGCGGAACAAGAAGCCCGCAACATCGACGATGCGATGGCCGCCGTCGGACTCATAATGAATGATGACATTGAGGGGGCGGAAGCGCGGCTTCTTCTGCGCGAGGATGCCTCCACCTTCCATCAACTCGGATTGGGAGTCTCGACATTCATGAAGAGCATTCTCGGCTTCGAGAAGGACATTATGACCGAGGCAGCAAACCGCCTGAACGAAGCCGAGAACCGAGCCTGGAACGACATGAAGAAGGCGCAGAAAGAGGCCGAGAAGTCAGGCAACGCGTCTACTTCCGGTGCTGGCTATTGGTACTCGAAGCCCGCGGCCGTAGAGGGGAACGTCACGGCTAATGGGAGCGGGAGCAAGATATACCCGCCGGGCGCCGAGTTTGCGCTCGTCAACGCCGAGGCCCAATTGATGAACGCCGTGGTAGGCGTCATGCATGAGAGCCTGACGGAGGCCATCAAGGGGTTTTACAAGCTGCGGAAAGCCTATGTCACGCTAGACGGCATCCTGGAGGCCGAGGGGCGCTATTTAAGCTCGATAGGACAGGGAGGGGCGAAGAAGTTGCGCTCGCCGAGGAGACCCAGCTTTTCCGAAGACCCAATGCCCGGGACCTTTGACGAATCCGAGTTCGCCGATCTTGAGGAGACTCAGACGCCCACAGCAAACGGAAAGGATGGCAGTGATCACGGGTCTGTAGAGGTGGTTAAGGATGTCTCGCAGACTCGACCCTCCGACGGCCAGAATACCGATGCCCAAGATACTACAGCCCTCGACGAGAAATTGGGCAAACTTGACGTCGCCGACAAAGCACACGCACCATCACAGTCGTCGCACCCGCCGTCCAAAAGCAGCTCGAGAGACGGCACCCAAACCCCTGGCAATTCGGCACTGGAGCAACTCAACAGATCCGGCGCTGACAAAGCCCTATTCAAGTCCACTGTTGATATCCTCGTCCACAGCGGCGCAAACATGTGCTTCGGCATTCTGCTCCTCCTACTCTCCATGGTTCCTCCAGCCTTTTCCCGGCTGTTGTTCGTTATTGGCTTCAAGGGCGACCGCGACAGGGGATTAAAGATGCTCTGGCAAGCCACCAAGTTCCCCAACATCAACGGGGCCATGTCTGCCCTGGTCCTCCTCAACTACTACAACACCTTCCTCGGCATGGCCGACATCCTGCCCCCAAAGCACGATATCGACGATGCGCCTGCCACCGATTCGGACGGCAGCAACGACGCCGGCACCGAAAGCGAACAGGAAACAGTCGGCTACCCTCAAGAAAAGTGTTCGGCCCTGCTCGCGGCCATGCGCGAGCGCTACCCGGAGTCCCGCCTCTGGCGGCTCGAAGAAGCTCGCGTGCTCGCCAACTCGCGCCGGCTCGACGAGGCGATTGAGCTGCTGGCCTCCAACACGGACAGCAAGATGCGGCAGATCACGGCGCTCAACAATTTCGAGATGAGCATGAGCTCCATGTACGTCATGGACTGGCCGGCGATGCGCGACAATTTCCTGCGCTGCGTCGAGCTCAACAACTGGAGCCACGCGCTGTACTACTACATTGCCGGCTGCGCCGAGGTCGAGATGTACCGGGACGCCTTCCACGCGGCCGCCGCGCGGCCGGGTCCGGGGGACAGGGAGAAGGGGGCCCTGCAGACCGAGGCGCAGAAGCACAAGAAGTTGGCCGAGGAGTACCTGCGCAAGGCGCCCACGGTGGCGGGCAAGAAGCGCTTCATGGCGAGGCAGCTGCCGTTTGAGGTGTTTGCCAGCCGCAAGCTGCTCAAGTGGGAGCAGCGCGCCAAGGCGGTGGGCGTGGACCTCGCGGATGCCGTGGCCGTTAGCCCGGCGATGGAGATGATTTATCTGTGGAACGGCAGCAAGCGGATGGGGACGAAATACTTGGAGAAGGCGAGGGGTTTGTTGGCGTGGGAGCGGTGTACGGCCGGGGCGGAGAAACTGGCCAAGATCAAGGAGGAGAAGGATGAGGTTGCTATTGCCGCGCTCACCGAGTCGGCTCTGTTGAGGCAGTTGGGCAGGGACACCGAGGCGAGAGCCTTGGTTGAGCCCCTGCTAACTATGGACAAGTATGTGTTTGTTGTTGTTGTTGTTCCCATGTGCTTTCCCCCATACTTGCTGATGCTAATGGTGGTTTGCGATAGAACCTTGTTCAAAGGCCCTACGAGAGACGACTACTGCCTGGCTGCCGCGTACTACGAGATGGCCGCGGTGGCGTGGATGGGTGTCAGCGACCGCGAAATCTGGCCAAAGAGTGCCGCCGACGAGGTCGAGGCGTTCCGTCGGCAAAAGGCAGAGGAGTGTCGCGAGTACCTGGACAAGGTCACCAAGTGCGAGGGTTTTGTGCTGGATGCGCGGTTCGGCATGAGGGTCAAGGCCGGCATGGAGACGGTCGAGTGGCTGAGGGCTAAGAAGGGGTGGGCGTGAGGGTGTCAGCGGGTCATGGGGCCGACGGGCCTCAGCGTTCTCCGTGTCTTGTTTGGCTAGACAGACTTGTGCATCTTGTTTACTGAAGGGTTTGGAGTATACGATTGGGATTGGAGTACAGATACAAGGCATGCGCTTAGCGTCAATAGAAGGTACATTGTATATTCTGAGACTTTTGGGTTACGGCGGAACAGTGACCAGCGGTAAATGGTTGGAGTTCAATTGGGGGGGGGGGTCTTAGTTTCGATATCATGGGTTGTGTACCAACTCGATTCCTTCCATATCTTTAGAAAGTATATTGCGCAACAAAACAAAGGAGCAAGACAAAAACCACGCTGCACCCAAGACCGAAACGCCATCCTTGACATCCCAACCAACAACACCATGATCCCTCTGCCAAGGCAAGGACGTGATCCCTCATCCACCCCCCCTCGCCTTTCTCCCTCTAGACCCAGCCTTACGCTTTCTCAGCCCCTCAACCCCATCCCTCACAGCCCCACCGACCTCGCCAACTTTGCTCGCCCCCCGTTCCTGCAACCGATGCTTCTCGGCCTCATCCCTCAAATCAGCCATGACATCCCCCCCAAGACTCGTCCCGTGCATCCAGTCCAGCACCCCCCAGCTCCCAAAATTCCCTCCTCCTCCCGCCTTTTTCTTCCCTGCCACGCTGGAGAAAGAAGAAGAGGCACTGACGTAATGAACAGCGGTCCGCCGCGCCATGCCGCCCAGGACGATGCCCGGAACGACCGTGTAGCCGGACATGGAGAGCGTCTCCTCCAGCGTGGCGAGCGCCACGAACAAGAGGAAGGTGAGGATGTGCAGGTTGCCGGAGTGCAGCGCGAGCGCGGGGAGGTAGAGCGGGAGGAAGCGGTGCAGGAGGTATGGGAGCGGGTGGTCGGTCTTGAGCAGCAGGGCGGATGGGGGGCGGCGGTGGGCGTGGGCGTAGCGCGTGTGGAGGGCGGAGAGACGGCGGCGGCTCGTCGGGTGGCCGTGCAGGAGGTACCGATGGATGTAGTAGGTGAGGACCTCGCGGGCGGCGAAGAGCAGGGCGAGGTGCTTGATCATTTGCCATGGCAAGGGCAGCGTGGTTGAGGTGTGGAAGGCGGGGGTTTTGAGGAGGGTTGCGACCCCAAGGGAGAGGGCCGCCTCAACCCCGGTCTCTAGGGCGAGGTTGAAGATGGCGAGACCGGCGAGTTTAGCAAGCGCCCTTGCATCGCGTCGTGGCAGGGCCGAGGCCCCGTTGTACTTGATGTTTTCTGCGAGCGAGGGCAGCAGGGTGTCGAATGCTAGGAAGATAAGAGACGGGACCAGCCAGAGCGCAATGCGCAGCACGGTGGTGCCGACTATCTCGATCTTGAGCGGAGAGTGGCTGAGAATCAGGGTTGACCAGGTCATGTAGAAGAAGAGGAGGTTGAGAGACGTCGACCATGATGTTAGGGAGGTGGTAAACAAGTAGGACACGACGGGGAGGGACAGCAAGACATCCATCCTGTCTCTGTGGTCGACTTATTCGGGGCCGGGCTGATGAACTGGCGAGGTTGCTGGTATTGTGTGAAGGCAGTCGTGAGAAGTTCTAAAAGGCCTCTATCCACTCTTCGCCTCTTGACACGGGCAGACACTCCATCATATCATACCCAACCCCGGCCTCGAGCCAGCCTCGAACCAACCTTTCGGGTACTCTCCTGGTTCCGGATAAGACGAGGTATGACGTCAGTCAACCATTTATTTGGTCGCGAAGGCGGTTTCGGTTGGCAGAATATCGGAGACTTTGCAATGCCAGTGTTAAAAAACGGAGCACGCCACGGAATATTCCATGGGCTTGTTCAAGCTAGGCCGTGGAGTGGTGACCAGCAGATCTTGGCTTTCAAGACTAGGTTTTTATTTCTGTCTGTCGCTCTGAAATTGACGATTGACGAGAAGGGGAATGAGCAATTGTTTAATTTGTTTTGAACATTTCCAATGGTTTCAATGAACCCCACCTCGAATGCCCCTAACTATAAGTTATAACGGATGCCTACCTAGGTAGGTAGTTAAGTGGTGGGGGGCACAAACCGCTTGCAGCCCAGCTGCCGCCGTCTAAAATCCCGGCTTCAAGGGTGTTGCAAAAAGGCGCTCTTGATGCGACCGACAGTGAGTGCAGTTTTCAATAAAACACTGAACACAGGTCGCGGCCGGGTTGTTTTGTCTGCGAAAGCTTTCGGTGCTGGTGGGCAAGGATAAGCGGGACTGCCCGTCGTGCCCGAGGAGCGGGCGGATGCAAATCATGGAATTTTTCGTTCTGATACTTCAGGAATTGCCCTTGCATTTCAGGGGTTGAGAGCACAGACCATTATAAAAGGTCAATGCGCAGCTTCTCTGACGCTCGGCTCACAGTTTTCCATGCAAGGGACACAGCGCGATTGTTTTCCTGAGCACATGGATTGGCTCTCAGCCCTCAGCGCTGCACCCGGAGGATTGTGTCGAGCCACACGATCCAGAAAAACCGTGATCGTAGCTCAGCGGAGGCTGCTTCGGGAGGGAATTGGGCCCACACCTTTGGGCCCCGGGCTCCACATGCTCCACTTCTCCGACTGCTTCGCGCTGCTTTCGCCCGCTCGTTCGCGCCCCGTGACAACTACTTGGCGGGAGATTTCCCAGCAAATAATTGAGCTGTATTCTGTATTTCGGACCTCCCTGCCAGCCGCTTCCCGCCTGTGTTGCGCACGCCGTCTCCTTCTCCACTCGAGGTTGAATCTTGGTCCAGCTCATGGAGAGACTGCATTGTTTGATGCTCGAACTGTTTGACATTGCCGAAAATTGTCGGTGCTACCAGATCGCCGCCGTCCCGTCCCGACTATCTTCTTGTCGCTCGGTCCCCGGACAAGCAAGCAACCTCAGCTCACAGTCACCGCCCCCCGCCCCCACGATATCTGTACTGGTCTCGGACAACGCCCGTCTATCCCTCCCCGGTTCTCCTGCATGCATGTTTGTATCTGCAGGAGCCAGTCCCGACCAACTCCACACTGCCTCACACCGCGCATGCCTCCGAGACAACCCGAAAATCTCGAGTCGCTCTGAGACCTCCAAGAACAACCCCTGAAGAGGCTCGCCGCCTCTCGGCCTCGTGGGCCCGACAAACCTGGCTAGCGATCGCACCATAATACCCGAGCCGCGCAGCCGGCGCCGGCGCTGCCACCATGATGGACCAAGCCTCCCTAGCTGCCGCTCCGCCCCCCATTCCTCGCAGGTCCCGAGAACGTGAGCGTGTCCGGCCCGTTGATCAATCGCCTGACCGCCGTCGACGTGATCCTTCCCACCCCGCTCCGACCACCAAGGTCAAGCGCGACCGCGATTACAACGACGTCTTCGCCGACTGGACGAGCCGAGATCGTGAGCGATACGCCGACCTCTACCTCCGAGACCAAGAAGACGACCAAGTCGGTCCGCTATCTCCTGCCTCCCCCGAGGTTATCTCGTCACTCATCACGTCTCTCTCTGCCATATCCAGACCGGTGAGCAAGCACTTTGACGGCCCTTCCTACCTAAGCCCGACCGGCCTAGGGAGCCCTCTTGCACTGTCGCTCCCCTCCTCTCCCACCGGTGGCTCGTTCGGCGTCGACTACGGCGCTTATGCCCAGCCATCACTGAGGGCGCTTCAAGAAGAGGATGTGCCTCTAGAGGAACTCTCGGCTAGCGCGCCGGTCGTTCGGACGTCCAAGCCACCGAGCGGCTTGTCACACCTCGCTACGCCCAAGAGCCCGGGCGCTCGGGACTCTTCTGGCCTGAAGGGTCTTCTTTCGCGGCGGAGCAGCGGCGGCGTTTCCAGGCCATCAAGCAAGGGGTCGCTGGCGTCGGGGGCCGAGAGTATCGGCAAGCTCAGCGTTGAGCGCAGCCAAGAGCCCTTATCACCCGGCCCCGAACCACACGGCCTGAAGAAGCAACAATCCTTCGACAGCTGGGGGAAGAAGGGCACGAGGAACCCGCGCGCCCTGATGTATATGAGTAGCAAGGAAATACTGCGAGAAAAGGAAACCGAGAAGAAACGCGCCGGCACCGGAGCGGCTGGCGGGAACTTGAACAGACTCAGCGCGGCGAGCAGTCCCACAACTCCGCATCTCGATCCATTTTCCGCCGAGTCCGTCATCAGCGAGGAGCCAAACGGGGACTTTGCCATTGGCTACGGAGAGAACAACTTTGGATTAGAAGGCCCAGTTGACAGCTTTGCGAACCCTCGGTTAATACCCACCAGAGATTCGTCACTAAGAAAGAGCGGGAGCAACAAGAGGTCGTCAGCGAGAGCCTCTCGGATCTCGAAACGAGATAGCGACAGTGCCACCTACGGTACCATCCCAGAACTCGAGGAACAAACCGGCGGGGCCCGTGGCTCGCGACGCGACGCGACGAAGCGTCGCCATCCTGGTCAGAAGCAGGGTCAAGGGCTCGATCCTTTGAGGCTCCCTACAGATTTTCCGGAGGAAAACCCAGCGTCACTGACCAAACCTCGCCCCGACGTCTCCAGCACGAGCCCTTCTACACCCGCCATCGCCATGTTCCCGGATCTCAGCGGCGACGACGATGGCGCACCTTCCCCTGCCGTCGCCCAAGGACGTCGCCGGGACCGGGAAGCAAGCGCCGACTATCGGCGGCGTTCCGGGCGCCTTACTCCTGACCCGTTCGGCGGATACGCAAGTGAAGGCGGCGGTACCGCTGTCAAGGTGAAGCGCAGCAGCACCAAGCTCAAGCGGCTTTCTGGCGCTTCGGGCACCAAGCCCGACCAAACGGCAGAGCAGGCCGCCCCAACATCAAATAATAGGCACAGTGATCAGCCGCATGTCGCATACGAGCGGCCACAAAGCGCCGATAGTGTCGATGACTCGGTCGAAAGTTACCTGTGCAGTCCCCGCCTCAGTCAAAAGATCAAACATCCTCAGACCGGCCGCGTCATCAGCTTTAGCGAAGTTGGAGACCCGAACGGGAGCGCTGTCTTCTGCTGCGTGGGCATGGGACTGACAAGATATATCACCGCCTTTTACGATGAGTTGGCTCTGACATTAAGACTCCGTCTGATAACTCCGGATCGCCCGGGTGTAGGCGACAGCGAGCCGTACGCCGACGGCACCGCAACGCCTCTGGGCTGGCCTGGTATGTCTATCCACCCACACAGCTGACGCCCGGCTTCTTCTTTTGCCTGTACTCCAACTTCCATGGCGTAACTAACCTGTCGTCTGTAGATGATGTGTATGCGATTTGTCAGTCTCTCAAAATCACAAAGTTCTCCATCCTGGCGCATTCCGCCGGCGCCATCTACGCCCTTGCAACGGCGCTCCGCATGCCCCAGCATATCCGAGGCAGAATACATCTGCTCGCACCTTGGATCCCTCCATCGCAGATGAGCGTGTTTGGGGCTAGCGAGAAGACGCCACTCCCTCCGACAAACGCTATCCCCACGAGCCAGAGGATATTGAGGGCGCTTCCGACGCCGATTTTGAAGGTCGCGAACAGTAGCTTCATGACAGCCACGAGCTCTAGCATCACAAGCTCCTTGCCCAAGCAGAAGAGGACGAAGCGGGAAAAGAAGAGCAACGCGAGCGGGGGCAAGGAGAACAAGGATCTACCAAAGGGCATGTTTCACACTGGTTTGGAGAACATGGAGAACAAGGAGAACCTCGGCCATGAAGAGGCTTCAAAGATGTACCCAACCATTCCGGCCGCCGATGACGATATGGACCGGATTCAGCCAGCTGGAAACAGTACGGTGAATCCAAGTCCGTCCCAAAATCACGGCATCGGACATCGCCACCGACGGTCCAATTCTACTAGCCAAGGGTTTAGGCGGCAGTCGGAGAACGAACCCATCCTCTCGACGGCAGCCGCCATGGCAACGTCGCAGGCTGTCGACCGCGAGCGGCAGGAGTTGTACGACAACCGCCTGACCCACGCCATCTGGCAGCTCGCAACCACTGGCGCCAACCCGGCAGTGGACTTGCTCGTGTGCCTAGAGCGACGGCACACGATCGGGTTCCGCTACGTCGACATCACCAGGCCGGTGGTGATCCAGCACGGCAGTCGTGACACCAGGGTGCCGGTTGACAATGTGAGGTGGCTGGGCAAGACGATGCGCCGGTGCGAGGTGCGCGTGCTCGAGGGCGAGGGCCACGGGCTGATGGCTAGCGCACAGGTCATGGGTGGCGTACTCATGGAGATTAGCCAAGAATGGGAAGAATGGTCTCGGGTGACGGGTGCGACGAAACGGGAACATGAGAGGACGAGGAGGAACACTCTCGGGCAGGGGAGGTGAGCTTGGCGCCAACCCCCCCCCCCTCCACCTCTGCTTAGACAGAGGTTATTCACGAAATACTACACAACGCAACATAATCACTAATAATACATTGCAACAATTCAAACTATATTCCGGGGCCTACGACTGACCCATCTGTCTACCAATCATGCCGCCACCTCCGGCCGTCGGCCCTCATGTTCCCTCTTCAGCTCCTCCCAAACCTCGGCCATATTGTTACCTTCCTCCTCGTCATGTTCAAGCATCATCCCATACATGGCAAAGCGCCACAACCGCCGCGCGAACACGTAGACGGGGTCGTAGGCGAAACGCCTGTACACGGGGCCGGCCGCCTCGTTGAAGATCTCTTGTATCTCACGCTCTCGTTCGGTCCCCGGCGCGGCGGGCCTCGTGCTGTTCCTGCCATGCTCGATAGCCTCCCAGATCCAAAGTAACTTCTCGTCCACGACGTCGTCATCAGTATCCCACATCCAGAGCCAGGTTGGGGGCTTACAAGCCACAAATGCGGGAACAATATCGACATAGTCCCAATCGCGGACTGTCGTGCGAATGGTGGTTTGGGGATCTGAACCGGCGGAGGTGGAGGTGTGGGAAGGGGGTGATGATGGATGCTGCTCATCCTCCTCCTCCTGGTCGATGAGGATGTTGAACTCCCACAAATTGGGATGGAAGCAGATGGGTATACTATCGTTCAGGTATCCGAGGGCGGAGAGCTCCGAGGCCATTGTCAGGAACCTCTTCGTGTGGTCGATTCTCCAACGACCATGGTCCAGATCCAACTCGAGGTCGGCGGCTATCCAGCGATCGAAGATGGACGTTAGGAGCTCCAGAACAGCCCCTGGGCGGGCTCCATCACCACCGCCACCACCATCACGGCTTGGGGTGTACGCGGGATATAGCCCGGCGGCTGCCGAGGCAGCGGGTCGGGCCGGCGGCCCAATCTGGAGCGTGTGGTCAATGTCGGCTATTAGGTGCATGGACGAGGATGGCACGACGAGAATGTCTCTTTCGTTGGGCGCGAGAACAGGCTGGCCGAGGACGGAGCTCTGCATGGCCAAGGTTTGGCGATAGATATCCCCGACTTGGCGCGCGACCTGGCACCGGCGCTGATGGTCGAGGTTGTCGTACACTCGGTAAACACGGGACCCGCTGGTTGGCATGTGAACGAAGTAGGGCGAATTCAGCGGGTTGTCGTCCGTCAGGTCGAACATGACGAGGTCGGGGGTTGAGATCTGGGTGTGTTCCTGCACAAGCCGGGTCGCAGCTATTGTATATTCTAGCGGCTCACCATACTTCCACGGAACGCGCAAGATGCGCTGTTCCTGAGTGGCTCGGTTCGTGAGGCGAGCCATACGTGGCGCTCCCTTGGACTGTAGCCTCTCGATAGCAATGATCTCAACGGGGGCGCCCGGCCACATGACACTGCGGGCGAAGGCGAGAACACGCGTCTCAAAGACGTCAAACGGCTCTTCGCCATAGAGATCCGCCGAAATATACGACTCCCTGTCGCTGTCCTCGATGAAGCTACCGTCATCGTCGCCTTCAGAGAAATACGAGCCGTCGGTATCAGCGTCGGTGCTGCCGTCGTCACCGTCTCCCGACGTACTGCCTGTAGAGAGGTGTGCCGAAAAGACAGAGGCATTGTCCGACTGGGGTCCGTCCAGGTCTGAGTCGGTGTCAGATATGTAGGAACTGTTGTCGGCGTCAAAGTGAAGAGGGTCCAACTCGTTGAGGCCAGCCATCTTGGGTATATCTTTCTCGCTGCGATCTGATTCTTCTTGGCTTGAAGGTTGGCAAGTTTGGTATGGTCTTTTATCACCCTTGACTCTTGATACTATAATTCTGGAATTTGACCAGTCGATCTCGGCTATTATATACTACAAAACGTTATGTTCTTCCTGCCCCTTTGATTGTGCTTTCCGGCAGGAGCTTGAAAGGTGTATCGTGTGGCGATGTACCAGTACTTGCACCATCGGGGTTCCTTTGGTCCAGCTATATCACAGCCCAACCCCTTTGTCCCATTATTGGTTAATTGTTGTAATTTGTATTCTACGAGCATGGTCCTGACCCGTCATCATATCGCCAGACGCACCCATCCACGTCCACGAGGCGGACCGACAATATATTAGGAGTTGAAGGGAGAACCAAGAATAGAGGAATAGAAAAGCCTATAGCAGAGGGAACGGAACCCGCCCCCCCCTTCCCCGCCCCGCCCCGCCAAAAGAAAACAAGCAAAACAGCAGATTACCTAGGGCGGGACGATGTTGTTGTGTGCTCGTATCATGTCGTCACAGAATTCACTTTTTCCCTCTCCTCTACATTGTGAGAATATGGCATGTGTTGAGGGGTTGTGTCTGTTCGGAACAGAATTGTCCCGAGTGAAGTGGTACTAGGAACCTTCTGTTGACGCAAAAGGCACCACCCTAGCAGCCTAGCGATTCTTTCGCTTTGTGCATCTCAAGTGTGGACGAAGACAACCTGATACGGCTGAGAGACAGAACAAGTCCACTAAACCTGGGACGATAGAATTGTTCAAGTAGCCACAGAAACACAATACGCTTGTTCAGGCAAACTTGGAACGAATAACCCGTGTCTGGACAAAATTATTAAAGAATAACTAGAAAAGGAAATGAGATGACTGGCAACAAAGCACCCCCTTTGTTCGTAAACAAGTGTGGATAACGAAAATCCATCCCGACGAGAAAGAACAAGCCTACTAATGTCGAAACAATAGACTTGTTCTTGTAGACGAAACGGATGCCCCGGTATCTACACAAAGGGCCAGGGATGACAATAATATGAAAAAAAGACAAACGGCGAGAGAAAAGAGAAGGATACACAGTCCATTGCCATAATAAACACTGACGGCCGCGGTCCGAGCAGTTAACGAATTCCAGGTTTCAACCGTCTTGCCACAGGTGTCCTCCTACAATGCCTAAAAAACATCACTGCCCGAAGAAAGGCAAGCGCGGTAAAAATTGCCGTCAACCACCATCCGGCACTCGTGTCTACTACTGTCCCAGTCACCAGACCATTTGCCTTCAGCACCGAAAGCCTCATCTTCAGACTGAGCGATGCCCCTCATGTGAGATAGGCGCTATCATGAGAGAGCGAAGAGAAAAGGGGGAAATGACTCGGAACTTCAAAAAGAAACGACGCGGTGCCCGATGACGGCAGCCAGGCGGCAACTAGAAGTTGGGGAGAGCGGGACAAGGGATACTTCCCGTTTGGGGGTAAACGACGCCGTGCGTGGTCCTGGTGAACAAGTGGTTAGAATTCAAACAACAAGATTGGCAACATGTAGTATGGACTAGAATTGGCAATATAGATGGACCGTAGGGGCTTATTATGTCTTGTTAACTAAAAAAGGTTCCCAGTTTGACATCAACCCCCCCTAGTCCCCTCACAAATCAAAAAGGGAAACATCACCACCGGCCCCATCACCCCGCTCCCGGGCTCCGTCTCAACCTTCTTCTCCATCTCAAACGCCGTCTCCACCTTGACGTCTCCAAACCCAGCCTCCTCCAACACGCTCCTGATCTGGGCCCGATCAATCCCATGCCTCTCCACCCCCGCCATCCTAGCCTCGGGGTGGAACGTCCGGGCGGCCGGTCCAAAGTCCTCAAAGTCGGTCACCATGACCCGCCCGCCGGGCGCGAGACAGCCGTGCATGGTCCGGAAGAGCGCCGGCAGGTCGGGGATGTGGTGCAGCACGAGGTGCGACACGACCAGGTCGAACCGCCGGCCGGGTTTGGTTGTGGCCGTGGCCGGGTCCGTGGCGAGGCGCGCGTCGTCGGGGTCTTGCAGGAGGGCGCACACGGCGCTGACATTCCTGTTGCTTTTGGAGGAGGCGGAGGCACCAAGTTTGGACTCGAGCGCCGCAATCATGCCCTCGGCTGCGTCGACGGCGGTGACGGAACGCACCGAGGGCGCCAGGGCCAGGGATAGGAGGCCGGTGCCGCAGCCGAGGTCCAGCACGTTGTAGGTTGCGAGGGTGGCGGCGGGGGGCAGGCGGGAGAGGTAGGCTTTGTGGGCGAGCGTGGTGGCTAGTTGGACGTCCGGGTTGGAGTCCCAGGAGAGGGCCTCGGCGTTGAAGCGGGCGTTGCTGGCGGTTGTCATTTTGGCTTTGTTTGCGATGTATTGGTGATGGCTCGATAAGATGGGGTTGTCATTTGGTGGTGGAGTTTCAGTTAGCGGCCCCAACTTCCAAGTGAGGGGTTCAGCTCTAGGGAGATAGTTGCGGTTATCAAAGGAGCTAAACGGAGCGGGAAACAGGGAATGTCTTTGTACATGACCGCTTTGGAAGCCCCGAGTCCCTAGCTGCCCACAATACAACAATATCACTTCGATAACATAAAACACATAAAGTCCTTGAGCATCACAGCCTCGCAGCAGCAACATGAACTGGTAGTTTAATACTTTCGACGCATCACCTCAGTTTCCGGGACAGGAAATCGAAAAGAAGCTCTCATAGATACCCAGGTACATGGCACCAAGTGGCCGCACCGCTCACAGCACACCCGCCGCACACTTTCTTCTCTATATTAGGACCCATATGCCCTCAATGACAACAATCACTCGCAACCAGTAGGCCGATCAGAAAGGCACTGCGTACACGTAGTACTACCGAGCACGACATTCCTCTTCAAGCCGGGGACCCTGCCGTTGGAGTTGCACGTGTTGTAAATGTCAACGGCGGCGTTGTACATACAGCTACGCGCGCACGCCCGAGGCCGGCTTGGACCAGCTCACGTAGCAGTTGTTGTAGCGAATGTTCAGGCAGGCACAGTACGTATGTACATACACGGTTCTCCGGTCTTCCCCTCGGCTTTCGGTCTACAGAATATCGCCAGCTGTGCGCATGAGATAGTGGCACATGTCTTCCATGTCTGCATTGCGTTGCATGGCTCACATCATGATCTGTATGTACATACAATGTCACTCTCCTTGACTCACACAGTGCTTGTAACTGCCCCCCGCCCCCCTCCCGACTTGTTGAGCCGTTGTTGACCGAAACCCCTCAACAAAACCTAGACATGTGTTGCTCAGCGTCGGGGATGCTTTGACTGCAGGTAATTCGCAACTGGCAGCTGGCAGATTTAGTCGCAACGATGCCTCCTTGCAATCATAGACCGCTCACACACCGCAGATACACACCACATATACACACGAAATCAAGCTCAACGGGCCATGGTCTCGCTGAGGGGAGGGCGCACTGGGATCAACCAGCACCGGTGCGGTAATCTACATGTGACCAAAGAAATCCAGAGAGTGCAAGGGCATAGAGAGAGAGAGAGACTCAGCAAGTCACCCACCTGTGGCCTCCTTGCCGGGTGCCAGCTGACAGGGCCCGACACGCTCTAGTCTGCATGAGAAGATGAGAGACACCTCGGCATGAGCATCCTCGTGTCAATGCTTGAGTACTGCGGTGGCCACACGTGAAAGTTCAACACCACGATAATGCAGCTGGCTGATCACAAGTGAATATGTGAAGAACACATCCGTGAGGGGTGCAGGCACTGCCCTCGGCTCTAGTATGATGTGAAGAACGCATACGTAAGGGGTGCAGGCACTACCCTCGCCTCTAGTGTAATGTGAAGAACGCATACGTAAGGGGTGCAGGCACTACCCTCGCCTCTAGTATAAAGTCCCGACTCCCCCGCGCTTGTTACCCAGTGTCCCAGACATCTCAACTTCTACCACTCCGCCAGACAATTCATTTCCCAATTTTTCCAACTGTCGACTTGGATAAAACGGGACTAAAAATGCCGCCTGGACCAGCAATGCCGTCGACCGGCGAACCTGGGACTGGCAGGTCCAAAACGTCTGCCGCCGCCGCTGCCGCCGCCAAGAAGCCGACCGCCAAACCGCCGGCGAAGGGGGTGGTCGGCAAGGCGGCCAAAACGCCGGCGAAGGGTGCCGCCGACAAGGCACCCAGGCCAACCAAGGGTGCTGCCGACAAGGCACCCGGGCCTGCGAAGGGTGCCGCCGACAAGGCACCCGGGCCCGCCAAGGGTGCCGCCAACAAGGCACCCGGCGCAACCAAGGGTGCCGCGAACAAGGCACCCGGCGCTACTAAGGGTGCCGCGAACAAGGCACCCGGCGCTACCAAGAGTGCCTTGTCGGCGGCACCGAAAGGCAAGGGGGTCCCCGAGGCCCCCAAGTTCACTATAATCCCGTACGTCCGACCCTATCCCCTACTCTTGTGTGGAAGAAGCTAATATCGATTAGCTCCGCGTGCTCCGAGGCACAACCCAAGCCCGCCCGACGTACGTACCGGGTAGGCGAATCTCGGGTCATCGGCGGGGTGCCCTTTGCGCTGCTGCGGGACCGCACCTGGCAGCGCACCGTCACGGCCTACGTCGACCAGGTGGACCCTGTCGACACCAATCCCCGGCCGTGCCCCCGCAAGTTCTGGAAGCTCCCCGGTGCCGTCTTCCACGAAGGCGGCACGCGCTTCAAGATGGAGGAGGATGGGATCTGCCGCCCTGTCGAGGGCGAGGGTTATGAGGTCCCGCCCACAGCCGAGTGGCCCGCCCAAAGCTGGCCGCAGCTACACCAGCTCTCGCCGGGTCCGGGGCCGGGGCTCACCCTGCCCACGAACCTCATCAGGGTGGGACCCGGCGGTGGGCAGCCGCTCGAGCTGCTGCCCGACGCCACCTGGCGTCGCGTCATCGTCCGGCCGAGCGGGCGTGTCCGGTCCCGCTCCTGTTCCTTGGGCTCTACGCCCCCGCCCGCGCCTGCTCTCCGTTCCCGCGCCTGCTCCGTAGGCTCTGTTGTCGAGGAAGACGACGAGGTTTTCGATGCCATCGAACATCTCGTCGACATCGCCGAAGCCCGCGTTCCGCCTGCTGAGTCCGACAGCGCCAGCACCAGCAGCATCATCAACAGCAGCAGCACCGGCAGCAGCAGCACGACCACCACCACCACCACCACCACCGCCGCCCCCACGCCGGCGCTCATGTCGCTTCTGTCGCCGGCAGCACGTGCCTGGCCGTCACCGGCTCCCCAGGAGGCCCGGAACGAGGTGGTGGTTGATGGTGGGGAGGATCTGCCGGTGATCCCCGAGGTCCCCGAGAAGGTGGCCGTGGAGACGAACGCGCCGGTCGGTGGTGAGGGGGGCCAGGGAAGCCCGGAGGAGGCCCCCGACAGAAAGAGGAGGACCGGGACGAGGAAGCATCGCGGCCGCCGTGCTCTTTGCGAAGAAGAGATCCAACGGCGGGTCGATGCCGAGGTGCAACAACGCCTCGACCAGGTGAACGGCGGGGGCGGCATGACCATGCCCCCCATGAACATGCCTGTCCCGGGGGTCCCTATGGGCCAGTGGCAAGGGCAGTGGCAAGGGCAGCCGATGAATGCCGGGCAGTGGGTAGGGCAGCCGGTAAACGGTGGACAGTGGCAAGGGCAACCGATGAACGGCGGGCAGTGGGCAGGGCAGGCAATGGCGGACCAGGTGGGGGATATTGGATGCCGTACGGATATCAGGGGTAATGGGCTTTTATTTAGGGATTGGGATTGTATATGTATAATTAATATTTGTCTTGTGCAAGCGACAGTTTAATGAAACAGCTTTATCTCCATATTTGATCCCCCCATTCAAGTACTGCACGAATCCCGTCACAACAGCGTGGGACTAATACCTCCTTCATCCAAGTAGACACCTACTTACAAGTTACAACCCGTCGCCCGATCAGAGAGATACTGCGCCGCACCATTCGGCAGGTAGGCCCGGTTGTTGGTGTGGCATTCGGCCGCGCGCTTGTGGAGAGCACGAGGTCGATTCTCGGCGGCGCCGGCATCAGCTCAAACACCACACCTAGGGGGCTATGGGGAGGGGGACTTGTGACAGTCGCTCATATTAGGTATTAAGCTACCTTATTAACTACTAATTTTTGCATCGCCCCCAGAACGTGCTCCCAGCCCAGATCAGCTACAAATAAAAGTAGCACAAGCCCCCTTCGGTAGTCGACATGACATTCCCAATCGTGGTCGAGGGGGCAGCATACCCCATATCAATGGCATCACCAAGCGACGCCAGCGGCGACGGCGGCTGATTCCCCCACGTCTGGTGGGCGTACGAACCGGCCCCGAGGTCCGTGTAGCGCTGCTGCTTATCAGTAGTAGCACCAGAGCCGGAGCCGAGGGCCTGCCACACGGCCCACATGCGGTCCATCTGGGAGTGGTGCACCCAAAAGGCCGGGTCGCCGGGAGACGTGAAGAGGTCGCCGCCCGGGTCGCCGCCCATGGTGTAGTGGATGCCGCCGTGGGGGCCGATCTCGGGCGTGTAGGGCACGCCCTCGGACACGATGCGGAAGGCGTCCACGTCGGGCTGCGTGAGAAGCCGGAGCACCGTGGTGTAGTTGGCGTAGCGCATGTTCATGGCCCCGCCGAGGTCGCGCTTGAGCCCGCGCGGGTTGTAGCCCAGGCCGCCGAGCCAGCCCGGGGCCGTGTCGGCGAGCCCGCCCACGGGGCCGAGGTTGACCGTCATGTCGGCGAAGGGGCCCGTCTTGACGAAGCCGCCTCCGACGCCGGCGGGGAGCGAGATGTTGTCACCGCCGACCCCCGGAGGGGGCACGATGACGGGGCCGTCGTGCGGGATGTACTCGCCGTTGCCGCCCAGGCTGTACGGGTCGCCGTTGAAGATGGGCGAGTCTTGTGGTGCCTTGGCGTACCGCGGCCAGTCCCAGTACGGCTGGTAGCCCTTGTAGCCGCACTCGTCGCGCAGGGCCAGCTCGTACTGGTAGACGAACCAGCGGTGCCACGGCTGGAAGATGCCCGAGTAGTGGATGGCGAGCGTCTGCTGGATGTGCGTCACGACGAAATCGTCGAAGCGCGATTTGGCCCCGGGGGCTACCGTGGCTGGTGTGCGTGCTGGCTTGCTCTGCAGGCACTTGACGGCCTTGACGTAGGCGAGCCGGTCCTCTTCGGACAACGAGCCGCTGTTTGGGGTTGGTCAGGTCAGTCCGCCTGGCTGAACTCCGGTATACCACTTACTACTCCCGGCGGAAGACGAGCTTGCCGACGGTACAGTGGGGGGTCTCGCCGCGCTTGCGAAGCTTGCGTCCATTCTCGGTGACCTCGTCGATGACCCGGGTGTTGGCCTTCTCGATCAGATCGGCGAGCGCGGGAAGTTCGGTGAGGCCCTCGTCGGTGGTGTCCCTCGGCACCACACCCGCGTGAACGGCCGACGCCACTAGCGCGGTCCCAAGGAATGCGGCAACTTTCATGGCCGTCTATTTGG
>MU856898.1:0-14078 GCA_033296705.1 Chaetomidium leptoderma | reverse complement strand
GTGGGGGGGGGGGGGAGGGACTGTCGATCGCTGGAAGGGAAATGACTCGGGAGAAACACGGAAGCTGGAAGTAGGAAGGAAGCAGGCTGCATACCTATGAAGGACCCGCTACACCTCCAAGGTGGACTGGTGGTCCCTTCTCCTGTTCTCCTGACAGCCCCCTGGTTACCTAGGTACCTAGGTACCAGGTAGTTGCCCTGGTTGCGTGCTCCCAGCAGCTTGGACCCAACACGTGTTGCAGAAATGGACGCAGGGGTTCCGCCGTCGTGGTAACACTCCGTACTGGATAACCGAAAGGATTTTATATGCCGGTAGTTGTTGCAGCTGCTGCGCGTCTTTCGCCCAACCTGTGTGATGTGCAAGTGTGATGCCGAACCGTCCTCGCCGTCCAGTGGACCAACCGCGTGTTTCTTCCCAGTTCTCACCTGCCACCCTCGTGTCACCCACCGTCGCACCTAGAAGTCTAGCTGCGGAAATGGTTGAAAAAACGGGTGAAACGCATGCAAGTGAGGCTCCATCGGGTCGGAGGGCCGGGCTGGCTGCCGTGCCGATTAAGACCGAGTCGACCGGGGCGGCCCTGCATACGATTCCCTCAGCCCTCTCCAGATCGAGGAATGATCTGAGATATTCTGGAGTGGGGAATGAATCGATTGGGTGCTATTCTGCCGCTTCTGCGAACCGTAAAGTCACGGAAGGGGGAAGGGAAGAGCCGAATCGGAACTTTTAACAAATCATGCCATCGCCACCGGGAACAGGGAACACCCATCCGTGCGAACGTGGGACAGGGTGTGGGCGTAGCACCGTACGATGTGGGGGGCGTCTTACACAATGAGGCGTCATGGTCGGCGCCCGTTTCGTCTGAGGATTGTTGCCAGGTCCCAAGTTACTCCAGCTTCAAATTCCGGAATCGGGAGCTCAAGGGCCTGTCTGAAAGCAGTCTCGGAACAAGAGAATAGTGCGCGAGTGAATGACCTCCAAGAGTCACGTCTAAATGGTCTTTTCAGCGAAACCGGAGCGTGGCTGGGTGGGCTATAACCCCTTGTCCTTGGATCAGATCGCCCAGGTAATACCAAAGGGCCGACGTACCTTATGCAAAACATCCCGGGTGTGGGTTGTTCGACGGCCCTTCCAGAACCAGCAGGAGATCCACGCCTGCGAATCTGCCCGGGCGTGGGGACTGGGGACCAAGAAGTGTCGGCAGACGCGGGATCTCCAGAGACCACATCCTTGGGCACATCCTCCTGCAAGGCCCGGAGCCGCTTTTAAGAATTGAGCCCCTTCCCCTGTGATCGACAGTTGTGCGGTTACCCCCGAGGAGATCCGTCAACACACTTTTGTCTGCCAGAACAAGTAGCAACATCCATCAACATGGCTGATTCGACAGAGCCGCCACTCCCCCCCGATGAGAACCGGGGGCCCGAGATCCTCGCCGTCTGCGGGTCTTTTGTGGGGTTTGCCCTCGCCGTGGTGTTGTTGCGCATCTGGGTAAGGGCAAGATGGGTTCGACATGTTGGTTCTGACGACTGGGCCATCATCGCCGCCATGGTATGTGCACGTTCTCACATAGTCGAGCCTCATGAGAGTTACAATGGCAAGCTAATCCTTCTGGGTATGAATCATCAGACCGTCATGTTTGCCGAGATGATGGTTATTATCCCCCAAGTCAAACTCGGGGCGGGGCGTCATGTGCAATACATCAAGCCGCCCGAGAACATCACAAAAGGGCTACATCTCAACTTCGTCACTCAGCCCTTATGCCTTATCGGTCTCTGCCTGACCAAGGTCAGCGTCGGCCTCTTCCTGCTGCGTCTTACGCCGTCGATTCGGTTCAGGTACTTTGTCATCGGCACCATAATCTTTACCGTCCTCTCGGCCACTGGAAACCTTTGTAAGTCCATCTTGATGACACTGCGGAACGCCGAGGCTGACTGAAGCAGTGGCGGTATTCTTCCAATGTCGGCCCCTGGCCCTGATCTGGGACTCTTCGGTCGAAGGATCGTGCATACCTCCAGCAAACCTCAAATTTGCCGCTTTTTTCAACTCGAGCGTTGCCATCCTGACTGATATCATCTTCGCCTTTCTCCCCATCCCCATTCTTTGGAACGTTCAGATGAACTGGAGAGTCAAGTCAGCCGTGGCCGCCATCCTGTCCCTGGGCATCTTCGCTGCCGCAGCCGCTATCGTCAAAGTCACCTTCCTCGGCGCGTACGGCAAACACGACGACTTCTCGTGGGACAGCGCCGACCTCACCATCTGGTAAGTATTCCTTCTTGTCTCTTACCCACACCCATAATACTAACCGTAATTCCTCCCCACCTCCCAGGACAACCGTCGAGATCAACGTCGCCATAATCGCCGCCTCCTTCCCCTGCCTCAGGCCAATCTTCAAGAGCCTCCTAGACGGCACGTCGGTCGTCGGCCGCTACGGCTCCTCCAAGTACCACGGCTACATCCGCAAGCCCGACTGCGACCGCACGCCCAAGTCGGGAACCGGCACGACGACAGAAGGAGCAGTGTCGGTGAGGAGGAACACGTCGGCGGAGGAGGAGGAGGAGGAGGAGGGGCCGGAATTCGAAATGTATAACAACCACCACCACCACCACCACCACCACCACCGGACCGGATTTACGGCCGATGTGAAGACGGGTAACCGCCCGTCGGTGAGCGGTTCCCAGGAGAGCATTCTGCCGCAGGATGGGCGGGCGGGGAGAGCGGAGGGGATCACGAAGACGAGCACGGTTTTGGTTTCGTATGAAGAGCAGGAGAGGCGGCGATCGAATACATGGCCGGGGTAGGTAGGACGGGTGTATGAATATGGGGTGGATAAATCTGGATTAGGTGGGGGGGAGCATAGAGTGGCATTGTTCGTTTTACCATGGCGTTATAGGACAGGGACGGAGTATGGGGCAACGAGATCATACGTTTCATGCCAGGGCGGGTGGTTTTAACTAGATCCTTCTTTTCCTTTCTGATTCGGGGACTTCATCTGGGGTCACCCCCTTTTCAAAAGCGCCCGCGGCGGGTTAGGGTTTCCGGAATGGCAGTACAGGACAGGCTGGAACCATGGATGTATGAACACACTTGAGAGTTGAGAGTAGAGATAAAAGCTTTGGAGTATGTACTGAAAGAAGCTGCTAGAGCAGAATCTGACTTGGAAGATATATACTGCAAAAGTACTGTGTACTCACGAGAGAAGTGAAACTCTCGACATGCAGGCTGGTGTCAAAATAGCAAGACCCAGCTGCGGGAGGAAGCATGTACATGAACGAGAGGGCGGGCATACGTTGCCGGCTGGCCTGACAACTGGCCTGACAAACGTACCCAACCAGCGTAAGTGCTGTCATCAAGAAGAATACTGAGCCACATAACCAACCTCCATCATGGCGCCATAGCCATCAAGGGTGTTGCCGTTGGGGTAACCGGGCTACACAAAATGATCACATTAGCACGTTTGCCACAAATACCTTTGAAAATACTCAACCAAAAGAGAAAGAGAGAAAAGGCACTCACCCAGTTCCCGCCAACCGCAACATTCAGAATGAAAAACAGCGGCCTCGCCGTCAAGCTCTCCCAGACACCCTGGTCATTAAGCTGGTCACCCCGGACCTGGTGAAACTGGCCGTCGTTCATGAACCAGGTGATGGACTGCGAGCGCCAGTCGGACGAAGTACGGTCCCACACGATACGCCAGCGCTGCCAGTCCTGGTTGGGCATGGGCACATTGCCGCCGCGGCCGTTGGGCTCGTTGCAGACGCCGCCGGGGTAGACTGGAACAAACAAAACTGTTAGTTGCTAATTACTGTATTTGCGATCGACAGGCCTGAGTGACAAAATAGGGAGATGATAGAGGGCGAGACAAACCATGACAGTGGACAGTCCCGTACCCGGTCAACTGGCCATTGACCGTCTCCATGATATCCAGCTCGCCACAGGCGGGCCACCCGGTGCCGGAGCGGATCGAGTCCCCGAGCAGCCAAAACGCGGGCCAGATGCCCTGCTTGGTGTCGACATTGTTGCCGCCGAACCGGATCTGCGCCTCGGCCATGGTGCGCCGGCCGGCCGCCGGCGTGAACGTGTACTTGGACTCGAGGCGGCCCGAGGTCCAAGACGAGCCGTCCCGCCAGGGCACGACCTGCAGCGTGTAGCCGCCGCTGGTCTGCACCTGGCGGGCGTTGCGCCTGTACGTCTGCAGCTCGTTGTTGACGCCGATGTTGCCGTCGATGATGTTCCAGTTGTTTTCGTTGGGCAGGTTCCCCGTGGGGCCCGCAAAGGTGTCTTGCCAGACGAGCCGGTAGCCATCGTAGCTTGGGGCGTCCCAGGCCGAGACGGCGCTTCCCAGGAGGGGCAGGGCGGAGAGGTAAGAGGTGAAGCGCATGGTGACTGAGGGGAGGGTTGACAGGAAGACGGTATGTATGTACAGGGCTGTGAATATATACAAGGAATGGATGAATGCAGCGAGTTGCTACTGGAATGTGGTAAAAGGAGCGTGTCTTGGATCGGTAAGGAGCGACGATGATAGACAAGAGAAAGCGGGAGATATTTGAGACTGTTTAAATCATTTCCATCCGCCCAGACTTTCCAATGGAATACCCAGAGAAGGTTGCGAGATGAGCGGGGATAGGGGCAGGTGTGAGGGCCGAACCACATGGTAGTCCTCACGGCCTCGCCCTGACCCCCCAAAAGGGGGACCGCGGGGTAGCCTTGGCCAATGAGACCTTCCCAGTTGATGCCGCCTGATCGGTCCGACAGATGGCATGTCGGCGGCGGCGGGATATTGTCTTGCAGTCTTGCAGTCGTTGTGGTGTCGACGAGGGCCCGAGGGGGTTAGGGATGGTGGGTCAGGAGACAAAAACGGGTGTCATTCGGGCCCTCAAGCCGGTGCGGCCCAGCGGGGTGGTAGGATCCAGGCCCTCCGAAAGCACATGTTTGCGGTTCATGCGGTCCAGCCCGGGGTTTAGACTTTTCAGACGAGATGAGTTGAGGCTCAAGGACCGATGCCGCGGCCAATAACGGGCTCGAGGGGAGGGCATGAATGCGGCGGGCAGGAATCAGACCAATAAGCTCCTTTGCGCTTGTGGCAAACAAGCCGCAATGGGTACCGGTTTCCCTCCAGGCATCTCTACGAGGGTTCCTTGGGCTGCGAACAGTGAAAGTTCTTTGGGGTATTTTTCAGGGGCTCGATGTTTGGACCCTGCATGGGATGGATCATGGGGGTGGCCAAGAGCCGCGCGGTCGGAACCAACCGACGATAACGTCAATCATGTCCGTTGTGAGTGCCACTTTCCCCGGGTTTGAGGTGGTATTGGGGCGTCGTTCTGCCGCTGGAGTGTGCGCCGAACGGTAGTGCCGCCGAGGTTGGGTGGCCGTCTACTGTCGGAGTTTGTAGTGTAATAAGTCGACATGTAACGTTGTCTCGATGTGAATCATTTTCTGGCACTTCCTACTGCTCGTGACGGAAATGCATCATGCGCGTGAAAGACGCAGCTTGCGAAATTAGTCGAACATTGCGGGTGACTTTCTGGCTGTCTCAACTGGCGGGCCGCCGACCTGGAGCTCGAGCCGTGATGAAAATTCTCTACGCCTAGAATCCAGCGCAAGCTCGACGGAAGCCAGGTCTCGAAGAAAGGTCGATGCAAACGGCCCCGAAGGCGTGATTGGCTGACAGAGAAATGGCCCAGGGGGCACACGCGCCACCTGCCCCCTCCCCAATACAACGCGAACCCCTATTCGTTGAACCGCCAGGAAGCACCATCTTGGGAGGGCACGGGAGGGGCACCACCAACCCCGGATTTGCCAGGGCCACTCCACTTGCTCCATGCGCGTTGGAGAATTATCACATGTGGGAGCATCATCTGCTTAGACATCAACTGTCTGGCAACGGCAGAGTGTCATCGGGTTCTAGTACTAGCAGCACCACTGCAACCTTAGTCACCAGGCTTCGCTCTCTATCGGCCCGACCAGCTGGGTCCGAGACGTTTACAGTTTGAGACTTCAACAAGTGCCATGAGCCAGGTAGCAATTAATAAAATTTGGTATTATGCCGACATACAACGACCGTAGCATTCGGGCTAGGCAGCGACTTGCGAAAAAAAACTCGATACCGCCAAGCTGGGAGGTTCGCACTCAAGCTAGCTTCCTGTTACCCGGCCGGGCTCATTGCTCCATCAACATTTACCTTCCGGTTGCAGTATCGGGGTTTAACTTCGGGTTTGCATCAAACCAAAACCGGAAGGCCCGGGACTCAGAGAATGACTCGGTATGTCACGAGCCAGAATAGTAGTAGGAGGTGCTCTTGTGAGCAGATTTGGGGCTTTTGAAAACCGACGAGCTGCAGACCAGAGGAAGAGCAGGAAGGTTTATGAGAGATTCTTTCTTAGATTGGAGGGGTTCAGGGACACGCGTGCTCAGTCCGTCAACACTCTTTACTTGGTAATATTTCTCAACAAACAGCGACGGCACAATAACTGAAGGATACCTTGGGACTACGCGGGCTAGGGCCCCAAATAGAGGTCGATGGGACGCCATTGTCTACGCCGTCTTGTTGGAGATTGAATGCAAAGGACTTTGGGCAGGTTTGGTTTGATGAAGCGGCCCAACTGCATTTCAAGGCACCCAACGGTCCGTAAGCCGTCTCGCCGCGGAACATCATGATCGGTGGACCTGTACATATGGTACTTATGAACTTCAACGTGGCTCAGGTTTGCGATTCTCTGAGACCGTCAGACAATTCCTGGGGCCAAACGGGAACCCGGTGCTCCGCCCATCGAACGCTGCTGGCCGGGGTCCAAGTTTACCAGCGGTTGCAGTTTCAATGAGTGGATTGCAGAGAGTTGATGTGTGAAAGGGATATCTGAGCATTGTAGTGTCCTAGCTGCTCCCTCATGTATGTCCTAAGCTGTGAGCTCAAGCCATAGTAGCCCCCTGGCCCCTTTACCATGGCTCGGGGCCTGCAAAAACATACCCCTTTGATACCATATGGTATGAGGCCAAAAATATGCGTCAGCCGCGAATCGAACGCGGGGCCCATCGATGGCAACGATGGATTTTACCACTAAACCACTGACGCTGATAATAAACATGGTTGCTGCGACGGAACCATGTGATGATCACGGCGCCCCAAACTGCTTACAAGGGGCTTGAATTCTTATCCTAGGTAAATCAGGACTCGCAAACAGCTGCCACCCAAAGAGAGCCCTAATAAATCAGAAGTAGGCGATGCACCAAAGTTGCATCATCGTAAAGATTATCCACGGCCAGATGACAACAACCTGTCTGCAGGGCTCCCCTCCTTGGGCAATACGACCCTGGCGCTGACAATAAGAGATTCTACCAACCAGCGATAACCCCGAGGATGGGAGCCTCCACCCCTGGGTACTCCGGGGCCTGCTCCGACAGCTTCGGTTGGCGTGCGGTTCGGGCGCTAAATCGATATGCCGCCGTTCTACGACATTGATATAGTTGGTAGAAAGCTAGGTAGCTTAGAAAAAAGTAATTACCTACTTGAGACGCTATCCAGGACACTACCTAGGTAATTACCAATGACAGAACTTCAACTGTGTCTTGCTTCATTAAATATCGTATGGATTCCGAGATTCAAAGCCAAAACCCCCCTTTACTTACCGTCCATGGTTACACAGTTTCTACCAAATCCCCATCTCGGGCACTCTTCAAGTTTGCTTTGTTCTCTTCATCCTGCTCCCGCGATTCGGTTCACCAAACCAAGGGGACAGCGTTCTAAAACTGGGCTCGAAAACGGAGAGTATTTCTTCAGGGGTTGCATGATTGTTCTATAATCTGCCTTTTCATATATATTCTCCACCAACCTGACGCTGAATGTGGCCAAGATGCCCGAGGGATGGGAACCGTTTGTCGGGGACGAGACGACCGGATTGGGAGAGAGTGAGGCGGTGATAGAGGCGGTCACAGCAGCGAAGAGTCGAGGAAGGTCTTTTGAGGGACATCAAAGCACAGCCGCCTCAACCAAGGGTGAGGCATAGATTCACCCTTGTAACCTGAATTAGGACCTCCTTACATTCCAGCCTAGTTTCCAGACATGTAAACCTAACTGTATTTGATCCATGATGCGGAGCGTTCGTTGTGTACATACCAACCGGTAAACAAAACCAACCGTCACATGTAGGCGTTAGAGATAGGTAATTACGTACTAGTTCCATCAGTCTGATCTTGGGACTGGGGTGGTCGCCTAGCATTGAGATACAGGGTACGATTCGTCATCGAGAAGCACTACGACAAGCTGTGTAACGCTGGCCCAGATCTTGTGGCTTCAAATCATATACCTCTGAACACTACGACGCCACCGGCAGAAGGCAGTGATGAGGGGAAGGAGACCGCAAAATGCAAAGCAACTATTGGCCAAACCCCTGACATAGACAATAGGCATTGGCAAGTCTCTTTGACCAAGATATGTAGGGCAGTTTTTCTATCTCTCCTATTTGAGCGTTTATTAACAAGGCTTTATAAAGTTTATCCCTCGCCAGCTCCCATCCTCCTTAATCCCAGCGAAGAATCATGGGATCCGTTAGTCCCTTTTCCCGCTCGAAAGTCGAGCGAGGCGGGCAGCGGTCGAAGTGCTGCAAACGAGGCTTGTTCAACGATGTCGTAGCCTCTGTCTTGGGAGTGGCCCCTTGGTACTGCTGAAGGATGCTCACTGTGTACGTCATGTAGCTTGCCTGTACGAGCTGCAACGGCGTCCTGCCCTCGAGATCGCGCAATTCTATACCTGCCCCGCGCTCAAGCAAGAACTCGACTGACAATATCCTTCCCAGCTACGTAATGAAGTGGCGTACGTCCAACTTCGTCCCACGGGTTGAGATCTACGCCATTCTCTACAGGGAGCTTGACGACATGGATGTTTGGCCGTTTTGCTTGGACGGCGATGTGCAAGGGCTTTGATGCGCCTCTGAGGCTGTGGTCGAAAAAAGGCTTGAAGGCTGCTGCTGCCACTGATTACCATTAGGTCCAGTCGATCCGACTGGGGATGGCACAGAAAGCCGAGAAATAATTAGGGGTTTCCCAGAACCAGCTACCCGGTATCGTATTACATTCTTCCAAAAAGCTGTTCGAGGTAGTAGTTGATGGCAAGCCATCCTTAAACATGCTCGCCGTGAACAAGTTCCTTGACCTTATCCCCTTCACTCGCATCATCCAAGACAGAAGCATCCGACTGCCCTCTCTCACAGAGAACACCCCCACGTTCGCAGTACGCCCGCTCCATGTCCCAGTTGAATGGCCTGTTGGTAGAGAATAGGGCATCAATCGACTCGAGCGATCGATCGGCCGTCTCGGGATAAACTGTTTGGACAGAGAGATGATTAGCATCCGCCTTCGCTGTTGCCTTTGTTAAGGGGGAAGCCAACTGACAGAGGTAAACAATAGGTATCCACAACAGATTCAGCGCGGCGAAGAGAAAGTAAGTCCTGTTCTCCAGCTTGTCGAACATAATGGGGTTGACCAGCACCGTCCAGCCGACGCCGATAGCCCACCCGGTGATGCCGAAGCCGTTGCCCTGCGCTCGCATATCTGACGGCCAGATCTCTGTCGGCACCAGGAAGGCCACAGTGCCCCAGGTGGCAGCGTAGCAGATGTTGAAGAGGAAGAGCATCGCGACGGCAGCGGGAGCAAGGGACGAAGCGCGGTCGGGGTGCGCTCTCGCCGCCTCGTAGACACTCGCGGCGACCAGATTCACGGCGAATAAGCCAAACGCGCCGCCCATGAGGCAGGCGCGGCGACCAAGCCGGTCGACGATCTGCGCGCTGATGATTGTGCCGACGATGCCGACTGTGCTGAGTCCACCGGCCAGGCCGTTCTGTGTCAGGTCGCTGTATCCGGCCGCAGAGAGCAAGACGGGCGAGTAAGTCGTCACCGCCGTGATGCCGGTCCAGGAGGCCATGATCTGCAGCCACATGCAGAGCCATGCCCTGCGGCCCAAGTGATGGCCAGGCTTGCCGCCCCGACCGGCGAGGATCTTGGCGAACTGGAGAGGCGAACTCTTCTGGCTGTCCTTGGCAACGGCAGCTATTTCGAGGAACTCCTGTTTAACTTCAGGGCCGTAGTGGCCACGAACATGCTCGAGAACCTCTCGTGCGTCGTCTAGACGGCCAGCGGATGCTAGGTAGCGAGGGCTGTCCGGGAGAAGCTTGACACCGCCAAGCAGGAGGAGAGCCGGGAAACACTGGAACGCGAGGAGAAAGCGCCATCGCACCTCGGAATAGCCGTTGTCGACAAAGGCTAGCCCGAACGAGATCCAATAAGCGACCGCGATGCCCAGGTAGTTGGCGATGAAGACATATCCCAGATATCCGCCTCTGTGCGCTGCTGTTGACGTCTCGGAGACAAGCACGGGGGTGATGCCGGTCAGGGCGCCGGTGCCAACGCCCGTGATGACGCGTGCTACCAGAAGGAAGTCGCTCGACTGCGTTGCCGCCTGAAGTGCGCCGCCTATGAGGGCAAAGATGGATGCAAAGAAGAGACTAGACCGACCGTCAGCTGCGAGACTGAAGAGAGTGCCTGGATGGCTCGAAGGATCAAGAAATTGAACAATACTCACCCATTGATCCGCCCTATCCTGTCCGCGGCCCAGCCGCCGGCAAAAATGCGACTTATGTATCCCGCCCTCACAGCCTCGTGCGTCCGTCAGACAAGGAGTCGAGCTGCCTGGCCCTGGTGACCCGGAAACATGGGACGCTAGCTAAGGTACCTAAGCGGAAGCATGTCTGACACGAGTCAACCACCCAATCATTACATGCCCCAGAGTCCCCAAGTCCGCCTTGACAATGGCCGAAGGCACAACCATTGCCTCACGGACGGGGCTGACGACTGTGACCGACTTCCGGGTCTCGGATCAAGCGGCGGGGAGGCAGGGAGCACCTCTGATTGCCTTTTTCGACGCCCTACTCCTGCATCACCCCGGCAAGCTCCGCGCCTGCCAGAACATCGGCGGTATAGCCAACGTGTGCTTCATCCCCCCCGAAGGCCCGGATCGAGCATATGACTTCGACACTGGTCCTGGAAACGCCCTCATGGACGCCGTCGTCCGCCACTATACGAACGGGGATCTCAAATATGACAAAGATGGCCTGATGGGAAAGCGCGGTAAGGTTAACCAGGGCATGGTGGACAGGTTCTTGGCCAGGATCCCATACTTCAGCTGGGACCCGCCCAAGACAACGGGCCGGGAAGTGTTCCGTGACACACTCGCGGATGACCTGATCAAGGAGGGTGTCGAGCTCGGCCTCTCAGCAGACGACGTTGTCGCCACCGTCACGAGGATCACGGCCCAAGCCATTGATTGTCATTCACTGGCGCCGTTATGCGCCAAAGGATCGTCCGGTTGACGAGATCTCCATGTGTGGAGGTGGCGCATACAACCCCAACATCACCGGCTACATGAAGGAGCAGTTGCCCAACGTCAAGATGTTCATGCTCGATGATGCCGGCATCCCAGGCGGCGCCAAGGAGGCTGTTACCTTTGCCTGGCAAGGGATGGAGGCCATCGTCGGGCGGAGCATACCTGTTCCGGACCGAGTCGAGACACGCAGGCCGTACGTGCTTGGAAAGGTCAACCCAGGAGAGAACTACCGGACAGTGATGAGGAAGGGAATGCTCTTTGGTGAAGGGAGAGCGAAATTGGAGCCTGTCAAAGAGATGTTGAACTATGTAAGCGGCAAGATCTTTGAGAACAAGTGGTAGTAGACAGCTAGCTAGAGTGCCGATAATTAGATGTCTCATCATTCCTATGGTACGATCAAGTCCCGCCAGACGATAGCTTGTGTGATTAAACTCATATCATCTTTTCCTGATGGTACATGTTCAACCACCCCCTCCCCCTATGTCACCCTGGGAATATTGGATCGCTGAACGAACGGGTGCGGCGCGTCAAAACGACAGATAAGTGTTGGACGTAGCAAACGGCCAAGTCCAATCCCTGAGAAACTCATCAGGCAGCTGAAACTGGGGTGACAAGTCCGGCATTCCGGCCTCACCCCATCCGTTCGAGGGAGCATCCTGAAAAGCTGGTCCAGCGGATTCGGCGCCGTCTTGCGTCTGAAATGAACCGGTGGTCCCTGTTCTCATGTACTCCTCCAAGCGTGCGACGAGGTCCCGAAGCCTCTGTCCTGCCCCAGCACTCCGGGAGAGAAACGCTTCAAGACTCTCAAGCAGGTCAGCCATTGAGAGCAGAAGTTCTCTGACTCGTCGGCACGAGCTCTCGGACAGGGAACCCTCCATCACAGATCCCAAAATGATGCCGATGCCGCCGATGTGATAGATAAGGGGCGTGCTGATGGCCCTCAAGTACGGCTTGGGTACCTGGTGGAAAGTCGCGAGCACATCGCTGACCACGGAGCACTTGGTCTCCAAGTCGGCTCCATCCTCGAGGGAGAGGTAGACCATCCGCAAGAGGGCCATTGTGGCCTGTATGTTGGCGGTTTGGAACCCGTAGATGTCCCTTGCTGGATCCCCAGTAGCGGGTTGAAGCTGCTTGAAGACGGGCGGCAGTGTGGAGTAGAGCTCGGCGACGCGGTCCTGGCCCGTCAACGATGGCGATACGCTGCTCGCCAGGTCGCCCACAAGGTTGAACTTTGAAGACCGAGACCGTAGCCTGGTGAGATTATGCTCTAGTATTCGGTAGAGGTCGGTGGTGAAGTTCCAACCCATGATCCAGTGAGTGCTATCATATGGATCCTGGCTCTCCGTGTCGTTTCTTCCCGAAGGCTACTCCACCCTTGCGTGACTCTCTTGGTAGTGTATGCAGCCGTCCCAAACAATGGACGAGTAGACATCAAGCGTGTACATGGACCAATACTACGTGCAATGTCAGTACAGGCTATAATTACTGGACTTGGAGCTGCATATATTGACTCACCAGTCTTCGTCGTTCTTCCTTCTCGGACGGCTGTATGTGTTCTGGCCAGTTCGATTCGTCGTGCCACTGATTGATGGCCAGTATGGTGAAATAGTGGCCAAGGTACATCTGCATCGCCCGTATTTTAGCGTCTTGCAGACTAGCCAAAGACAAGAGCGCGTAGCCTCGGAGGCAGTCAAAGTCCCGACACTGAAGGATCTTCTTTGGAAGGGCTTCTTCGGCCGCAGCAAAGAACATCTCTGGAGGCATAGCACCGGGATTTTCGGAGCCTCGCTGGGACGATGCTAGCGCGCCATCCCGTATCCTCGCTGAAGAAAGAGCACAGGCTGCCATGACAGAGCAAAAGAAGGCACGATTTCGACTGTGTTCGAGCATATCGAGCCTGCGCTCAAGCCTGACAGGGTCGAAGAACGGGAAGCTGCGGCATGGTTAGCCAGCTATTTACTGTTATATCGGAGTGTGATAGCACTTGGAGAGAGGGCTCAATCGCTCACATCGGGTAGACTGTTTCATGATACACAGAGAGCAGAATCCTTACGACAGGGGTGGCGGTTCGCGCAAAGCCATGCCAGACTGGGCTGAGAGGCTCAGTTCACCCTCCCTCAGTTGTGGAGCTGGTCTCTTCGCCCTGATTGAATCTTCGACGATAGACCCCCGACTCATGAGAAACAGACGGGGCCGTAGTGGCCCGGGTTGGAGTACCGGGCGGTGATGAATCTGTAACCGCCTGCTGCTGCTGCAGGGGAGGGGCCGCCGCGGCGTGCAAAGAACTTGTCCCTCTCTTCGATGGCCGCGAGTAAGTGCATCGGACATCGAAGTCGGTACAGTTCTGGCAGCGGGCCGGGTTCAAGGGGCTGCTCTGGCATTTGATGCGACGCTTGTGGCAGAAGTCACCTGCAGCGTATCAGCCGTGGTTGAGAAGCGTGTGACGTCGAGCTATATTAAATCATGAAAACATTACATGCTTTGGAGATGCGGAGCAGACGGCGTGGACGAGTGTTTGGCATCTGTCAGTAACAGAACGAGAAGATTCTTGTCTTGGAGGTGAGCTGCGATGGGTGTTGCAGTGAATCTTGTCTTGTCGGTGAGCTGTGATGGATGTTGCGAAAGTGAGAGAGGTGTGGAATCGGGAGCACAGAGGGTACTCGGTCGGGCTACATAAACGCCAAACCTACGAGTCTCCGCCTCTTCGGTT
>MU856897.1:110860-132594 GCA_033296705.1 Chaetomidium leptoderma | reverse complement strand
TCACATGATACAGTCCGGCGGGCCCAGTCATTACAGTCCGAAGAGACCACCTCTTTTTAAAATGTTTATTTACTGTTCCCCCTCATTCTAGGGGGCATACATGTACATATAATATACGTCCGCCAGCCAACACCGGCGGATCGAACATCAAATTCTCGACTTCACGTATTACATTTGGAATGGCCATGAAGCATGCCACAGTCAACGGTGAGTTGGCCACGCGTTGTACAACACACGCCGGTTCCCGCAGTTGGACGTCTTGTTGAACCTGGATCGCCAAACGAACCCTCCCGTGGTATTTCTGTGTCTGGTGGACACGGGAGCAATGTCTGTTTCCTGGTTCCGCACGGTGGACAGTAGTTATTTGCATTGAAGCTCGCTTGGCGGACCCGGGGCATCTGGGGCAGGACATGTGGGCGAGGTGCGGGTTTGCATGAAGTTCCCGACGAGGGCAGCACAGGATCGCCGCATGTCTGAGACCCGCCAAGGGACCTGCCATCGGCAATCCTGGAAAGCGAAAAATCTGGTTTGCGGAGGTATATGTGGCGGTCGAATCTCATATCAGTCGTGTACCGTGGCCGACATGTTTCACTGACCGGAAGCCAGCGTTTTCTGGCAACATGGTACCCGAAAACAAAGCAGCAAACAATGATTTGCTGTTACGAACATGGCGTCGTGGCCATCTCATATCGCGCCTCGACTTCCCGTGCTTCCCGACTTCCTGTGGTGTAGGAAGCCACTGAGAGCACTGAGGCAGAGTGGAGCGGCAAACAAGATCCAGCCATCAGCTCGAGCGCACTCCAAGATCGATCCAAGAACCAACTTCGCCCTTCGTACTGGAGGCCCGATTGGCTGGTTTGCATGGCGGTCTGAGCGGGCGCGGGAAGGCGGCGGAATAAACGCTGTCGGGCTGGTTCGGCAGTCGTCGATGGGAACGACCGGTTTTGCGCCCTTCCCGACCCGTGTCTGTGGCTGCGGCCCCAAATACCCAGACGCCAATTAAACGCAGTCAGGGTCTGGTCCCTGATGCATCGCGCTCCATCGTCCAGTCGTCTTCTGCTGCTGGCAACAGAGCGCTTATTTATATTACTGGGGCTCTTGCAGAGTGCCATTGAAGGCAAGCAACTGCAGAAGAAAGACGTACCAAGTAGTAAAAAAGTACAAAACGGGAATCAATCCGAGGGAGCTGCGCCGTGCAAGGAGGCAGCATTTGGATTTGGGGTTCGAGTTTCGATTTCAAGAGGACCCTGGGCCGTTTCCCAATTGGCCCTGCGGATCCACAGACCATGTGTTCCTGGGCCCGTCTCGGATAACTCTCCGTAATAACCGAAAGCTTGAGCTCCACTTGGTGACTGGTTTTAGGCTTTGAGCTCCTATTTCTAGAACACGGAGCTCTCCAAATCAGACGGGACGAAACCGACGACCGGAGGGCTTCTGTATGCATTGCCTGTGGCGGATGGCGACGTGAGCTTGTAAACCTGTGAGACCTTTTTGTAACTGCGTTTCACCGAACATCCATTTACACCTGCATTGCGCTTGGTGTCCGGTGTTGCCGTGAGTGATGCTCGGCCATCTTGCTCAGCCACGAGTCAGTGCACACAGCGTTTATCATCGTGTTGTTTGTTCAGAAGACAGACAGATGACAGATCATGACAGATTGGTAGCATACGTACCGCCGTCCAGGACGACCATCAGGACTGAGTGGATAACTTGGTGTGCAGACGGGCTATAATTGCGATGCTAAGCTGGATGGAGCGACTGCAGTTGCATGTATGTACAGAATATGTACAATGCAACGACGGCGCTTATGCTCCAGCCACCCTCCTCTGCGTTTCCTCGTCCTCAACGGCATCTTGGATTCGTGAGCTTGTCCCGAAGCTGTTTGAGACATCCCCAGGCAGTGTGAGACTAGACAGGGGGAGGAGAGTGCTAGCCTCATGGGGAAGTTCAGGCCTCTGCACCTTCGGCTCAAGCGAAATTGGATCGTGGGTCTGCCACCAATCTCCCGTTTTCGTTTTGCTGCACGCCCCGAACTTGCACGTTTCCATCGCTTCTTCTTCTTCGAATCTCCTCACCCGCGTCTTCTTCTTCAAGTCCTGAGGGGTGACACTGGACCCCACGGTGCTCCCACACCACCAGGAACTACTTTCTACTTCTTCCCATTCTTTCGTTTCCACGCTCGTTTCAACCCACCACTCTCTCTCTTTCGTCGTTGGGCCTAAAACCAGCTCCCCACCCATAATTTGAACCCGGCCGTTTGTTCTTGCAGCCCAACCGCTGCAGTCCGCTCCTTCGCGTCTGTTGTCGCTGCTGCCGCTGCACCACACCGTCTCACCTCGCCTACCGACGGCCGCTCCGCATTGTCCCTGCCTTTACCGCGACTAGGACCGACACTGCATAATTCCGCCGACAGGACCGAACGACGCCGTTGCTGCTCTGGGTTGGTTGGGCTTGGGTGCTCGACTTTGTGTGTTGCCGCCGGCGTACACACCGATTTTGTGCGCCATCTTGGGCCGCAGGAAAACAGATCGATTCTCGGTGTTTGCGCCCTCTCAGTCAAGTACGGCCCGCAGCCCGCACTTGCACCGCCCGCGCGTGGGGGAGTTACTCCGCCTAAGGACTTCAGGTTGCGCTCGAGAACCATGAGCCATGGTAAAACTCGAGGACGACCATGAATACGACATCGCAGTGACGCAACCACCAGCAACCGGCCTAAAAACCCTCGACGACCAGGAGGCGACCGTCGACTCGGTGATTGGGGAGAAACCAGCAAAGGACGCGGAAATGATTGCTGGCAAACGACGGTCCGGAAGCATGCGAGCACGCCTCGGAATTCGAGGCATTGTGCTGGCCCTTTTATCGACCGCTCCGGCCGCCATGGCCGCATGCCTCCCGCTCAAGGGTTCCCAGGCGTGCTCTGCCTTCCAGGCGTCCTCCGTTTCCACCACAGACGATCATGTGGTGGGGCTCTTGTATGTGAACCATGGTTTGTGTCATGGACGTGGGAAACTGACTCTCCTCATGCAGTCCTTTCCTACGATTCGCCTCGAGCGCTGAGATGCTTGACGCGCTCTTAATGTCCCACGTGCAAACCGAATACGTCCGCGAGAAGTGAGTGTCTTTGAAACCCCGCGAAACCTCCTCCCTCATGGCAATCTAACATTCTGCTAGGTACTCGGTCCTACTCGGGTGCGGAGGTATCGACTACTCCAACACGAGTGACATCTATGCGCGCTTCACGACCTCGGTAATCTGTAATGCTATTATCCAAAACTCCATCGAGCCGTGCTCCCTCGGCCCGGTAGAATCTCGGCCCCTCTGCGCCGACGCATGCGTGCGTCTAACTCCTTTCTGACTACCAGTTTCCTAGCTGACCAGACCTCCAGGCCGAATTCGCACAAGCTGAGGCTTATCTCCTTGGTGATAGCGCGCTCTGCCCAAATCCCGCTCGCAATGCGCAGTCGCAAATCCGGGCCGACTTCACCAACTGCGCGCTGCCGAATAGCTCGTTATCCAGTCGAGAGTGCATCCAGGGCGCAACGAACGAGCCCGAGAACTGCGGGTACGGCAACAGCACCATAGGACTGTGTTCCTACTGCGCCCAGGGCGGCATCAACTCGACTGATACCTGTTGTTACAATTCCGGTGCTGAGGCGCGTTGTGCCGGAGTCGTCCTCCCGACAATTTCACCCATCACGCTACCGACGGTTACGGCAACGGCAACTCCGTCTCCCGACAGCGATTCAGCGGGCAGCGGTTTATCGGGAGGGGCAATTGCCGGCATTGTTGTCGGCTCTGTTCTGGGCGTCGTGCTCATTGCAGCGCTCATTTTCGGGTGTCTTGTCTACAGGAGAAGGAAAGGTGGCAGCCAGGACGGCAGTGTCTTCAACCAACCATCGCCCGCCCGCCAGGGCCCGCCGGCATCACAGATGGGACAGACCGGCGCCCCAGCTGGCTTTGAGGTGCTGCCTGGGGGGCGAATTGCCCGAATGTCGGCTCTCGAAGGCCATTCTCGCGAATCGCCATCCCGCCACACAACCCGAGACACGCCTGGCTCCGTTCCCGGAACCGCAGGAGGGTATCGTGGAACCAGGAGGAGAGGCGACGATCATTCATCCTCAGATGGGTTCGGCGGTAGTCAAACATCGGACCGTGGCACGACTGGCGTGCTTCGGCCGCCCCCGACCATGCTGAAGAGGAACGGATCTCTTTCCAGCGGCTCTGTGCTGGCTGGCGAGGACGCCCAGTCGCCTAGCTCCGGCGGCATGTCGTCTCCTCCGGGAATGGCGAGCCAGCAGTCAGAGCAGCTCCCATTCTTCAAAGATTACTATTCCCAGGACGACATTCACCCCGGTGACCGGGTCGCCGTCCTCTGGGCGTATCAGCCGCGGGCTGGCGACGAGTTCGTGTTGGATCGGGGCGACATGCTCAAGGTTGTGGGCATCTGGGACGATGGCTGGGCTACGGGCATCTTGGCGGACGAACGGGCCGATCAGTGGGAGGCGCGCCGGCAAGCCCAACGAGACAGCGGAGTGTCGAACACATCAGGAAGAGTGCGCGACGACTCGCCGCCCGTAAGCGGCGAAATCAAGGCTTTCCCGCTGGTTTGCGTCTGCCTTCCGGAGCACTGGAAGAAGACAATCGACGGCGAAGGTTCTACCGACACGTCCAGCGCCAATCCCTACATGACGATGTAGACCTAAGCGCGGCGGCTTATGATTATGACGCAATTCTCGATTCAAATTTAGAATGATGAACGCCTCCCTGTTTTCCGGCGGCATTGTCTACGGCGTTGGGGTTCACGACGATATTTTCCTTTCTTCCTTAGCCTCGGGCAGGTTTTGATCTTACCGGCCCTCGAGAGCTACCACCACACGAACCTCCGGTTATCATTTAGAAGCGGGCCTTTCGCGGCGTGGGCCCTCGGGGTGTTTTGGGGCCCAGGGGAGACGCACTCGGGCGTCTGCATTGTCATTGGTGTTGCTCAAATTCTTCCTTCGCGGAACCCTTGGGGCATCGTCCTCGGGCTAGTTCCGTGATTACGGCAGGACGCATTCCCCTTCCATTTCGTTGATTTATATATACCCAGGTTTCCCGCCAGCGGTGCTTTGGGGCATGGCAGGACGTTGAAAGCGAATACGTACTGGGATTCTAGTGCGCCTTCTGAGGTGCGAGGGAGGTGCTGGGGAGAGCAACCTGGAAGGGAGGCTCAACAAGCTCCCGGCAAGCTCCCTGCAAGCCGGCAAGCTCTCAGCACTCACTCAAAGGCCCTGCTTCGCCCATGACATTTCAAATCAAACCCACAAATACTCTGCAGATATTCTTCGTCTACTGGTAGAGACAAAGTTTCAATTTCTTAAATTAGGTTCCGAGAAAACAAAAGAAGTATTGTTGCAGATACTCCGTACACCTGTTTTTTCCTTTGCTTGGTCGTGATGAGTGGAACTCTGAGGACTTCTAGGCCGTGCCATTCCCCACGAAAGCCGCGCCAAGCTCTAGTGGAACCGGGCTGCCGGGGAACTGACAAGGGCTTATCTTATCTCTGGGGAATCGATAGGCTGACGTTATTGCGGATGCACACGGCAGGCACGCTCCAAAGCGCAGGCGACCACAACCACAGCAGGAAAGCTCTCTCCTCTCACATGCCTCGGGCTCGGTCGTTGCCCCCGTTCCGAGGAGACTCTATTTAAGACGTCACATACCTCGCCTTACCTCGTAGCCAAAACACTCATAGTGCCAAAATTCCGCCCATTTTATCTGTTCGGACCGCCGACTGTCGAACCCCCGCGATTGCGATTGCGATTGCGATTCCCACCGAGCAAACGAGACCTTGGGTCAAGATGTGCCACGCCCTTCTACAATTCTGCCCGAGGTAGCTGGAACTTGAAATTACCAGCTGTGAGAACAACCGACGATGGGTCAGGCATTTTCTCTTGCCACGCCCCGAGCTGGGGGCGCCGGCATCGACGTTCCCGAGCTCGCGGACCTGGTCTACGAACGGTCCGTCGGCACCGGCGGCTTCATGAAGAGTGTCCGCGCCAGACATCACGATGGTGTCGTTTTGGCCAAGGTTCTTCTCAAGCCATACCCCATGTCCTTGGACGAATACAAGCGGGAGATCATCCGTAAGCTGGGACCATCACCGTGCTGTGATTGCCAGGCGTGCGTGCTGATGACATTCCTCAGGCGAGCGTCGAGCTCTGACCGATGTGCCGAACGCCCTTCCGTATCAACGAGCGATCGAAACCGAGACGAATGGATACCTCGTTCGCCAGTTCCTCTACAACTCCCTCTACGACCGCCTTAGCACTCGGCCGTTTCTGGAGGACATCGAAAAGAAGTGGCTGGCTTTCCAGCTCTTGTGCGCGCTCCGCGACTGCCACAGCAAGGGTGTATACCATGGTGATATCAAGACGCAAAACATACTCGTGACGTCGTGGAACTGGCTCTACCTGGCCGACTTTTCCTCTTCATTCAAGCGCGTCATGTTGCCCGAGGACAACCCCGGCGACTTTTCCTCCTTTTTTGACACGTCTGGCAAGAGAACGTGCTATCTGGCCCCCGAGAGATTCCTGCCACCCGGCGAGGAAGCCGACCCTAATGCCAAGGTGACGTGGGCTATGGACGTCTTCAGCACCGGCTGTGTCATTGCCGAACTGTTCCTCGAGACTCCCATCTTCAGCTTGAGTCAGCTCTACTCGTACCGGAAGGGCGAGTATGATCCCGCAATATCCCATCTTAGCAAGATTCCGGACAAGGACCTGCGGGAAATGATTGCCCAGATGATTCAACTGGATCCGCAGAAGCGATACTCGGCCGAGCAATACCTGGACTTTTGGAAGGGCAAGGTCTTCCCGGAGTACTTCTACAGTTTCCTACACCAGTACATGGAACTGATCACCGACCTCTCGTCTGGCCAGTACACCTCAGGAGGGGCTGTGAGGAACGTCAGTGAAGCAGATCAGCGGATCGAGCGGGTGTGGTTGGACTTTGACAAGATCTCCTACTTCCTCGGCTACCAGAACGAGGAGAACCGCGTCGAGGGGTGCCAGCTATCCCCGAGGCTCGGGCTGGGAAACTTCCCCGTGCGTCTAAACATACCGAATAATGAGCATTACGTCTCCGCCGATAAGCAGCCATCTGCCGACGACGGCTCTCTCATCTTCCTGACCTTGGTCGTATCATCTCTTCGAAACACCGCACACGCCTCCGCAAGGATCAAGGCTTGCGACATCCTGCTTGCCTTTGCAGAACGGTTGACAGACGAAGCAAAGTTGGACCGCGTTCTACCATACCTAGTTGCCTTGCTCAAGGACAAGTGCGACATGGTTGTGGTTTCCGCAATCCGAGCCATCACCCAGCTCCTCGACCTCGTCAAGGTCATCACTCCGGTGAACTCGCAGATCTTCCTCGATTACATCATGTTCCGGATGGAGCCGCTACTGATGCAATCCGCTCCTATCGTCCGAGCGACGTACGCCTCTTGCCTCGGAAAGTTGGCAACCACAGCCGAACGCTTTCTCGCAATGGCCGCGACGCTGCGGGCCGACGGATCCGCGGCTCTCGCAGACCCTGAAGTCGAGCCGGGCAACGAGGCAGAGGCGACTTTCGTCGGGCTGTTTGATAATGCTCGCCGCGCCTTGACCGAGATTTTCGAGCTTCACACCAAAACGCTCATTGAGGATTCGGATCCCTTCGTTCGAAGAGCATTCCTTACTTCGGTCCCTGATCTATGCATCTTCTTTGGTGCTACCCAGGCCAACGAGATCATCCTCACGCATCTTAATACCTACCTGAATGACCGCGACTGGATGTTGAAATGCGCCTTCTTCGACACCATCGTTGGCATCTCAGCTTTCTTGGGGAGCAATACCCTCGAGAAGTTCATGCTGCCCCTAATGGTCCAGGCCATCACTGACCCCGAAGAGCATGTGGTTCAGGGAGCGCTCCATTCGCTGGCGGAGCTGGCAAATCTAGGGCTTTTGGAAAAACAGACGTACCTCGAACTGGTTGGGATTGTGGGACGGTTCACAATGCATCCCAACATCTGGATTCGCGAATCGGCTGCCGAGTTCATTTCGGCCGGTAAGCGCTTTTTGAGCGCGGCCTACCTGAGGGTTCTGGTGACGCCACAGGTGGCGCCCTACCTCAAGCCGTACAGACTGCCAGACTTCTCCGAGCTTGCGTTGCTTGACGAACTCCAGAAGCCGTTATCACGGACGGTGTTTGACCAAGCCCTGTTGTGGGCGTCAAAGACCGACAGGGGGGACTTTTGGAAGTCATTTAGAAAACTCCGTGATGCTGTCTCGGGGCCTGTGTCTTCTAGAGCGGATTCAAACTCCCAGGCACTCACCAGAGCCACGAAAAATGAGGAAGACGAGCAGTGGTTGCATAAATTGCGAAATCTCGGTCTTGCCCAAGAAGACGAGCCGAAACTGCTCGCTCTCAGAGAGTTTATCTGGGGCTTGAGCCAAATCAAGGCAAGAGACTCAGCCGCCCAGGACACGGCGAGCATGGCTGCTCTCAACAACATCATTCCTCTCAATAGCTTGGGAATCATGCCCCAGACGGTCTGGTTTGACGAAGAGCCGCTCGCGCCGCAGACCCTCGCTTCTGAGCAGGATGCGGGCGCCCCGCGGACCATCAAGGATGCCCTCCTCGACGCGTCCATGTCGATCGATGACCCTGTCGGTAAGAAGCGGCGGGCTGCCTTGAACAATCAACGGTCTCGTCTCGGGAGCAGGGATAACATGTCCCCAATGTCTGTGGACAGTAGACGCCCGCTAGAGGATGAACTAGCTGTCTCGTCAACGCCAACGAGACAAGGGGAGGCCTCTAGAGATCCGTCTAGGCGTCCGGCTGGTGCGCAGGGCAAAGCCACTACTCTTTCGCCCATGGATGACGATGGCTCAGTCCAGGACGCTCCTTATGCGATGAGGAGAGGGCTGCGGCACCAATCTAGCGCCATGAACCTCATGAATCGTAAAGACAGCGGCAAGTCTGGCCCCGAGACTGGCACAACCGAGACCAACGCGTTTGGTGAGGTGGAAGCACCATTCAGCCAGGCCCCGATGCCAATTTCCTCTTCTCCTCACGCGGACTCGGCTCTCGTCTACGCGACAACGCGACAGCGAGCCAGCCATACGTACACGGGCAACGATCCCAACATCATCAAGATGCTTGATGAGATGTATATCGACAACTACCCTCACGACATTTACGACTACGGCCCTCTCGTCACGCCGATCCGGCACCAGAAGGCTAACAAGTCGACGGTCTCGCAGCCCGCGGGAGATGACGCATGGAAGCCTTCCGGCAAGCTCGTGGCGACCTTCTCTGAGCACACCGGGGCGATCAACCGCATTGTTGTTTCTCCTGATCATCAATTTTTCCTCACGGGGGGCAACGACGGATGTGTCAAGGTTTGGGACACGGCAAGGCTGGAGCGCAACATCACTCACCGGTCGAGGCTCACACATAAACACGCGGCGGGCGCCAGAGTGCTCGCGCTATGCTTTATCGAAAACACGCACAGCTTCGTCAGTTGCGCGAGCGACGGCAGCGTCCACGTGGTCAAGGTCGAAACGGTGCTCAGCGGCATCAACTTCCGATACAACCGACTCCGACTCTTGCGAGAATATCAGCTGATGGATGACGAGTATGCCGTCTGGTGCGAGCACTTCAAGCAGGAGACCAGCTCGGTCCTGATCCTGGCGACCAACAGATCTATTATTCGAGGCGTCGACCTGCGTACCATGACGCTCCTTTATAGCCTCAAGAACCCCGTGCACCACGGCACGCCAACCTGCTTTTGCGTCGACCGCAGGCGCAACTGGCTATGCGTAGGAACATCGCACGGCGTGCTCGACCTGTGGGATCTCCGGTTCAAGGTGCGTCTCAAGGGCTGGGGCGTCCCCGGCAAGGGCTCCATCTACCGCGTATCCATTCACCCGTCCAAGGGCCGTGGGAAATGGGTCTGCGTAGCCGGCGGCACCGGGCAGGGGGAGGTCACGGTGTGGGACCTCGAACGCACCCTCTGCCGCGAGATCTACCGCGTGGGCGGCAACAAGGAGGGGCCCAAGGGCTACGAAGCGTGGGAGGTGGACGAGGACAAGCCCGGGGGCATGCTGGGCCGCTTCGCAACCAACATTGAGCCGTCGGCCACGGCCAACGCGGACCGCGGCGTGCGCGCCATGGTGGTCGGCACGGGAGCCACCGACGACCAGCGCGAGGTGCGGCACGCGTTCATCATCACGGCCGGGTCGGACAAGAAACTCCGCTTCTGGGACCTGTCGCGCATCGAGAACAGCCTGGTCTTTAGCGGGCTGCAGCCGGACGAGGGCAAGCCCACCTTCACGGCCAGCCATCCGACCCCGTCCATGACGCTGAATACGGAGCGGTGGCCGAGACAGGTCGGGGGCCCGCTGTCGGGTTCTGCGGCGAATGGGGGGTCGGGCACGCCGGGTGGTAGGAATAGTCGGACGTCGGCGGCGGCGGCGGCGAATCGGGCGCCTAAGTCGACGGTCATTTCGCTGCAGCAGCAGCAGTTGTTGAGGAGCCATTTGGATGCGGTGGTGGATGTGGCCATCTTGGAATCGCCCTACATGATGACTGTGTCGGCCGACAGGAGTGGGGTTGTGTTTGTTTTCCAGTGATGTTACCGGCTTTTGGGGGGAGGAGTCGTTCAGCGGTTGAAGGGGGTGGGGGGGAGTTCTGGTTCTAGGGAGAGAAGGGTGTTGATATGGAGCGATGGTTGTTTGCTTTGGTTATTGGAGATGGTAGGCTTAGTGAATTAGTGCCTGGGTTCGTACGATTACTACACAATAGAGCGGTTCATGAGATCTTATTTTACTGTCCATGATGTGTCTTGTGAATGGAGGCATTGTGCGAGGAGAAGGGGGCCGAGGGGGCCGAGGCCGGGATATATCAGGGTTAGGGCTAAGCAACAGCTGCTGCCCCACCTTATTTTCCATCTCAGCCTTGTGGAGCTTTGCCTGGTGCTTCGTTCTGGGGGAGGGACGGCGCGAACTCGAATTCCCATCGCAAAACCGCGACGGGACTGCACGACCGACAACAATTCCCCGCCAAACCGATCACCCCGACCGACCCTTTGCCCAATTCCGACCCTTTACACGCCGCGAATTGCCAGTCACCGAACCGAGACTTGTTAAAACGACAAACCTAAAGAACGTTGGCCCAACATGAGGCTCACGGCAGACCTGATCAACCACTCCCTCTCCTACCTCAACCCGCTCAAGGAGCGCGAACTGGATCTCCGAGGTGCGTTGAAAAGAGCAGATACTGCACATTGATCTCTGTCAAACACACAAGGCTTTTTTTGCTATATATATATATATGATATGATACAAAAAAGACGGGCTTTTTCTTTTTCTCAACATTGGTTTATCAACGGTTTTTGCGCCGCATTACAGGTCATAGAATACCCGCCATTGAGAACCTAGGCGTTGCCGGTGTAAGTTACCTACCTCTACTCCGTTTCTTTTTTTGGGGGGGGGGGATGTTGGAGGGAGGGGTTAGTTATATGCTGACAACGAATCTGATGTTGGTGGTGTTGACGACAGCCCCACGATGCCATAGACCTGACCGACAACGACATCCAAGTGCTCGGCAACTTCCCGCTGTCGCCGCGCGTGCGCACCCTGCTGCTCGCCCGCAACCGCATCGCGGCCGTCCAGACCACCCTGCCGAATGCCATCCCGAACCTGCGCAACCTCGTGCTGGCGGCGAATAACTTGGCGGAGCTGGTCGACCTGGACGTGCTGGCTCGGTTCGCGAGGCTGACGCATTTGGTGCTGGTGGACAATCCGGTTACCAAGAAGGAGGTACGTAACCCCGGTTTTGTTTGCCCCCGGAAAAAAAAAATATCTGGGGAGGGAGAGAGAGTAATTATTGGAGGAAGGATTGGGTGAGAGCTGATGCGGGTGTGTCAACAACAGCATTATCGGTATTGGGTCCTCTGGCGGTGTCCCACCGTCCGGTTTTTGGACTACCAAAAGGTCAAGGATGCCGAGCGGGCGCAGGCGAAGGAGCTGTTTGGCTCGGCCGAGGCGCCGACTGAGTTGGCTTCGCAGGTGAGTTTCCTACGAAAATTGCGGCTCCAAGGTTGCAAAACCTAAAGAGGTACTAATGCTGGTGGCTGGCTGTATAGATAATGGGCATCAAGAGCAAGACGTTTGACGCGGGCGCGGCGAACGGCCCGGCCGGTGGACAGGGGTCCAAGCTGTCGCGGCTCAAGCTCACTGACAAGGAGCGCAAGAAGCTGCAGGATATGATCAAGAAGGCGGACAGTCTGGAGGAGATTATCAGGCTGGAGAAGGCGCTCAACGAGGGACGGCTGCCGCCGGGGGTCATGGTGGATGATGTGATGGAGGAGTGAGGCTGGTAGGGCTGAGGGAGGGGGGGCTGTTTGTTCGAGGGAAACCAAGGCGGGGTGCTCATTGTGCATAGGAAAAATAATGTTGGTTGTATGCATCTTTTCGGCGTTGGTTGGCAGAGTATAATGGCAAAAGAAAAAAGCCACAAGTTTGCTATGACTACTACCACCGCGGACGAGAACGATGTGCCGGCCTCTTAACCCGTCATGTCTACATCCCCATCGTGCTGCTCCGCCTGCCGCATCTCCATCTCCAGCTGGTCATTGGGGTCCACGGCGTCAGAAGACAGCACCCTGCTACGTGAGAGCCCGTTTGCTGCCGGAGACCCGTTGCCGTTCATGATGGACTTTGGTCTCTTGCCGTTGGGCATGCCGTCTGTCGGCCTCTCGTCCTCGCCGGCGGCTGCCTTGCCAGACTTCTCACCACTGACTCTGGCGCGGGCAGCCGCCGTCTTGCCCTTGACCTCCTTGTACGACGTCGTCTTGGGGATGATGTCTTCGAGGAACTCGAGGTTGTCTTGGTGGGTCACGGCATTCGCTGGATTCTCTGGTTAGGGGTCGCTGGACGGTCAAATAATGAGGGGGGCTCACCCATATCTTTGTATTGGATATTCCTGCGCGGCTTACGCTCCAACTTGGTCATGTTTTGGGCCTCACCGGTGAGGTACTGGACGAACAACTCCTGGGGGCGGGATTAGGGGCTACTTCGGGAGTCCAAGTGCATTTATAGCTGGTAGGCTTACTGTTGCTAGGGTGATGACAAAAGCGGCATTGTTGGAGCAAATGGCAATGTCGGGGTCTACACCGATGATCTTCTTGACTCTTGTGACTGGGAGAGAGTTAGCGAGGGTTTGACGCCGGGGAGGGGTCTGTGAAACTCACGCGGCAACTGAGTTTGGCCCGTCACCTCCTTTCTTGGAGGAATTGCTGTAGTGTTATACGGCATGTTGTTTGATGGACTGAGGTAGGGGGATTGAAGAATGTGTGTCGCGGAGGATGAGAGCTCGTGAAGAAAGACGAGAAAGACGTTGGCAGGCGTGAGATGCCCAGACTAGTTAGTGGTCTCCAACTGACTTGCGGGATGCTGCCTCGGATATTCCTGGTCGCCTGTATAAGTGTGATATTTGTTTGTTGTTGTGGCTCGTGAAATACTGGAAGTGAGGTTTCGAGATTGTAAAGCGGTTCAAGGTGAAGTCATCCGCGGGTGCGTGGTGAGGATTCGAGATCCATTTATTAAGTGGACGCGTGGGACGCGACCAGAATTGGTGGGCCTGCCCCACACAACCAACCCCTGTCAGCCCGTTGTTGATGGCCCTGACCAGGCCCCAGAAGTCGCCAAGATAGCGACCAAGCTAAGCCGCTATCGGCCAGCTCTCAGCTGCTTGTTTAGCGCCTTTCAGCATGGATGGAGCCGACGTCAGCCTCGCCCAGCTTCGATTCGCGAGGACACTGATGCGACGAACACCAACTTGACACCTTCGAACAGTCACCGAAAGACAGTATCTTGCCCGAGCTCAGAGCCCAAATGCCACACACGTAGCCGATTCCCGAACGGTGGCCACGGGGCGCCATGAGCTTCCAATCGCGGTCGACGTCCCTCTCCGTCGGCCCGCAGGTCGTGCGACGACCCTCGGTGAGCTCTCGACTGTCGTCGGCGGTGTCCATCGCCGAGCGTGGAGAGACTCAGGATGGAGGGGGGATCGCAGCGCAACACCAAATAGAGGAGGAGATTGCCAAGATCAAACGCTACGAGGTTCGTTTGATTTGCCGCTGCCCCTCCTGCCCCTCTACATCCTAGCTGCGGCGACTGACAACCATCTTTTTTATTCTAGGACTTCACTACCATCGGTACGTACCGCCTTCTTGCCACCGCATTTGCGCAACTCGAATCAATGAGCTAATAATGGGAGAAAGACTGGGTCCAGGATGCGGCGCGGGAACAGCTGCGCAGAAAGGCGCGGAGGAAACGACAGGCCGGTCTGTACGGTTCGGGCCGGGTCGACTGGAGGCAGAGGATACGGGAAGCCTACGATGCCGCTCAGGGGTGGATCGTCGTCACCATCATCGGCGCCGCGATTGGGCTGAACGCAGGTCTCCTCAACATCATCACCGAATGGCTGGCCGACATCAAGCTCGGCTACTGCTCCTCCAAATTCTACTTGAACGAGGACTTTTGTTGCTGGGGCGAGGACAACGGTGAATATGGCTCCCTTGGGCTGGACATGCCGTGGCAAAACATGCTCACTCACAACCGCTAGGCTGCACCGACTGGCACCCGTGGACCGCGCTAGAGCCCGTCAACTACATCATATACATCCTCTTCGCGGTTCGTCCCACCCACAACATTCCACCCATCCCCGAACTCACAGCTGACTGCCCCCAGACTCTGTTCGCTCTCACAGCCGCCGTCCTTGTCAAGTCATATGCCCCCTATGCTGCAGGCTCGGGCATCTCCGAGATCAAGTGCATCATTGCCGGCTTCGTCATGAAAGGCTTCCTCGGCTTCTGGACACTGATCATCAAGTCCCTAGCCTTGCCCCTTGCCATCGGGTCCGGGCTCTCCGTAGGAAAGGAAGGGCCCAGTGTTCACTACGCCGTCTGTACTGGCAACGTCATTTCCAGGCTCTTCGCCAAGTATCGCCGAAATGCCTCCAAAACCCGTGAGGTGCTCAGTGCCTGCGCTGCCGCCGGCGTGGCTGTCGCTTTCGGTAGCCCCATCGGCGGCGTGCTCTTCTCGCTCGAAGAGATGTCGAGCTATTTCCCTCTCAAGACCCTATGGCGTAGCTACTTCTGTGCCCTGGTTGCAACGGCTGTCCTGGCCGCCATGAACCCCTTCCGGACCGGCCAGCTAGTCATGTTCCAGGTCAAGTACGACCGGTCGTGGCACTTCTTCGAGGTCCTGTTTTACATCATCATCGGCGTTTTCGGCGGCCTCTATGGTGCTTTCGTCATGAAATGGAACCTCCGAGCGCAGGCATTCCGAAAAAAGTACCTGACTAACTACGCCATCCTCGAGGCGACCCTGCTGGCCGTGGCCACCGCCATTGTTTGCTACCCCAACGCTTTCTTGAGGATTGAAATGACCGAGAGCATGAAGGTCCTCTTCCGGGAATGCGAGGGCGCCGAGGATTATCACGGACTGTGTGATCCCGAGCACCGCTTCGGAAATGTCGTCTCGCTCATCCTAGCCACCATCATCAGGATCTTTTTCGTCATCATATCCTACGGTTGCAAAGTCCCAGCCGGCATTTTCGTGCCCTCGATGGCTATCGGCGCATCCTTTGGTCGGACCGTCGGAATCATCGTCCAAGCAATCTATGAAGCACATCCGAAGAGCGTCTTCTTCTCGTCCTGCGATCCCGATGTTCCTTGCATTACCCCTGGAACATACGCCTTCCTCGGCGCCGCCGCGGCACTTAGTGGTATTATGCACATCACCGTCTCCGTCGTCGTCATCATGTTCGAACTGACCGGCGCCCTCACCTACATCCTCCCGACCATGATCGTCGTAGGCATCACCAAAGCCGTCAGCGAGCTGTGCGGCAAGGGCGGCATCGCCGACCGCATGATCTGGTTCAGCGGCTTCCCCTACCTCGACCACAAAGAAGAGCACAACTTTGGCGTCCCCGTCTCGCAAGCCATGATCTCAGACGTCATCTCGATCCCCTCAACCGGCATGACCCTCAAGGCCGTCGAGCGCCTCCTCACCAAAGACAATTACCAAGGCTTCCCCATCGTCGAAGACGAGACCTCCCGAATCCTCCTCGGCTACATCGGCCGCACCGAGCTCCGCTACGCCGTCGACCGCGCCAAACGCGAGCGCACGCTCAGCCCGCTAGCGAAATGCACCTTCACCACCACCACCACCACCACCTCGACATCAACAACCACCCCCATCCTAATGACCCACGCCTCCCCCTATTCATACCACCACCCCTTAGACTACGCCACCTCGTCCTCGACCACAATCGATTTCACCCCCTACATCGACCCCACCCCCTTAACCGTCCACCCCCGCCTCCCGCTGGAGACAGTCATGGAGCTCTTCCGCAAGATCGGCCCCCGCGTCATCCTCATCGAGCACCGCGGCCGCCTGACGGGGCTGGTCACCGTCAAGGACTGCCTCAAGTACCAGTTCAAGGCCGAGGCGGCCGAGCACCACCACACGCATCCGCGCGAGGGGGATCTGCGCCGCATGGAGGAGGAAGGGCAGGAGCGGGTCTGGGGCCTGATCAAAGCCGCGGCCGGGTGGGTGTCGGATACGGTCGGGCGGGCGAGCGGTGGGAGGGTGAGGTTGAGTGATTCTTGGGAGGGGGATAGGGATAGGGGTGGTGGGAGGGTGAGGAATGGGGGGATATTGGATGGGACTGAGGAGGCGGTCGGGGATGATGAGGATGGGGGGTTGGAGTTGGAGGATCGGTGATCAAGTTTAGTTGTGGGGTTTGAAGTTATGGTGGTTGGATTATGAATGAATACAGAATTGAGTTGAGCGGGTTTGTTTTGAACTGGGAAGAGTGTGTGTAGTTTAGGTGAGTCCTCGTGGGGAAGCTTGCAACTGCGATGACACCCAGTGGAGGACCTCGACACTTGCTCGGACCCTATGATCCCTTACTTTATATACCTATTTCACCCGTGTTTATTCAGTCTGCGCAAAGTGTTTGCAAATGGGGGACAGTGGCGTCTCGACCCTGGTCTCTCCAACCGAAAGGGTGTCATTTGGCAAGACCCTTGGGGGAATGCGCTGGAGGAACCGATATCTCAAATATCGGGTTGACAAAAGCAGAAACTTGCTCTCTTACAACACCGCAATATTCTATTGAAAGTCCTTTGAAACAGTCAATTAATCCTCAATTTTTGGAACACAAACGCGATTGGAAGAACAAAGAACAAGTTTCAAATGCACGCATCTCATATCTGTCTCAGGCCCTGTTTTGACAATTGACCACCGAACCGCCCAGGAGATCAACGTCAGACTGGTGCGACACTCGCCGGTTGCCAACACTGCAATTGCAGTTTCTGTTATTCATTGCCGATCTGTGCGTCGGGTTCGGTGTCTGACTTCCAGGGCCTCATCCAGGTCACATGGCGGGTGTGCGCAGGTGACCCCACCGAGATCGGTGCCAACCGGAGCCGTAGCGCCAGATACCCTGGGAACACACCATCGCCCAGCCGGCAACCCCTTTTTGACACCGCCATTTCCAACTCTTATCTTCCCAACCCTCTGCTGTCGGAACCTAGCATCATCCATTCATCAAGTAACCATCCATCTCCCGACATCGTGACAACAAAACCCGTCGAGCATCTTTGACGACCAACCTACCTTCGGCATCCATCGGCTGACTGATTCTGGGCGTGGATCCACCAGCACAACACCGTTGTCGGACCTTCCAAGCATCGGCCTCGGACTCTTCGGCAGTAGAACTGTGCCTGCGTATCGTTTCGTCGCCGCCAACCCCAAATATCATCAACATGGCGGTCGGTATCATCAAGAGCTCCGTGTCGAACGTCTCGTCGGCGTTCGCATGCCGTGGCAATATTGACAGCAATCGGTTTGACGACCTTGTCCTCGCCCTGAAGGACGCCCTGGGCCCTTCCTCCGGCCTCACATCAGACGATGTCGACGTTGACCAGCTCAGCCGACTGATGCGTGACTATGACTCTGATCTGAGAGAGTGGTCGAGGTTCGCCATGGGCGACGCGAGTCGGGGGTACACGCGGAACCTGGTCGACGAAGGGAATGGGAAGAGCAACCTGGTAGGTTTGGAGGAGAAGCCGCCGCCCCCTTGTTTTTGTTTACTTTCCCCCTGACTGACTGACGAAAACAGCTTGTTCTCGTCTGGTCCCCTGGCAAGGGCAGCCCGATCCACGACCACGGCAATGCCCACTGCCTGATGAAGATCCTCCACGGCGATCTGACAGAAACAAGATATGACTTCCCCGAGGGAGAGGGAGAGAAGCCCATGCGCGTGATTTCCGAGAAAGTCCACCAGGAAAACGAGGTCGCGTACATGGCGGATGAGCTGGGCGTGCATCGGGTCTCCAACCAGGGCAGCGACTTCGCTGTGTCCCTCCATCTGTATACTCCGCCCAACGTAGCCAAGGGAGGATGCCACATCTTCAATGCGGAAACGGGGAAGAAGAGCCATATCAAGGGCTGCGGGTACTACTCCGCGTATGGAAAGAAGTTGTGATAAAGGGTCGAGGTGAAAGAAGAGTTTGGGTTTGCAGTGCTGGCGGGTTCAACCAGCGGAGTTTGGGGTTGGGTATCGGAAACTGAGATACCAAGGAGGTCTCAGACAGAAAGCAGAATGAAAATAACGACTTTCCTATGCACAGCATGATGAAACAGTTGTTCAACTCGCCGTGACTGCCGCGATCCAGGGGGTGTCTGCGGGTGTCTGGCGGGTGTGTCTGGCGAGTCTTCCCAAAGCGGAAAGGGTGCCACTTCCAGTTTGGAGTGGGCTTTCGACTCAGCCGAATATCATGGTGAAACTCGTAAATGCGGCACCGATGGAATGCCTAGGAGGAGGAGATGACTGTCGACATGAGGAGCGGTTTAGAACAGTGTAGTAGTTGAAAGAGGAGAGAGGAGAGGTTGTCGTCGACGCCTTGAGAATGCCTTCCAAGCCTTAGCTACTTTGAGACTAGCGTGGATTGCACCATCTTGCTCTCTGCTCATTGGGTCATCTTGCTCCTGGTGGGGCGTCTTCGAGAGAGCCCGCTTCTATGACGACTCACGTGACTAGACTGGTTTTCGCTTGAAGTTGATCCGGCTTCGATCGGAACTCAGCTTGAGCTCGGACCCATCGGAAAAAAAGAAAAAAGAGCCAGCCAATCCCAAATTTTCACAACCATGCCCCAGCTTCCTGTCGATCACAAGCGTCATTCCTTGGCAGTTTTGCCAGGGAACCGGGGGATGGATCGTGAAGCAACTTCGCTTCGAAGCGGCGATTTTCCCGCCGACTTTATTGGTCCTGCTTGCATCGGAGCCCCCTGTTGAAATCAATCTTGGGGTTCTCCGCATCGAGATCTTGGTTCATCAGACGAGGGCCCAGGCCATTTGGCCCCAGGGGGGGGTGGCTGCTGGCCGTCCTGCGCCAACAGATCATGCCCTCGACCTCTGCGGCTGCATCGTCACAAACCCCATTGTCTACTCAATAGAGGCAAGACTTTTCAGCCTTGCCTAAGCCATCTTCGAACAAGCACAAACGGCCCCTAACTTGCGAGCGACGCTAACTTATGTCCCTGTCGATCAGGTCGTTGCTAGTCGTTGCTAGTCGAACCGGGGGGCGGTTCCGACCAGTGAATGTGGTCCAGGCCTGTCATCCTAGATCCCTAGTAGATCGCCCAATCTCTCTGCTGACCGGAGATCTCTGTCGACACGAAAGGGAAACTGCCGGGTTTTCTGGAAAGCGCCCCTTCACAGACGCTTGTGAAGTGCCAAGCCCGTTTAGTCGATTATTAATGTGAGACAGCAGTTAGTAGTTACTGTCAGATGCTGAGCCCTCAATCCCTTGGGCCCGATAACCCTCCTTTTGTAGCCAATGGATACCCAAAAAGGCAGCTATCATCATGTCATGGGACGATGACGCATGTGAGCGAGGGACACAGGAGCCTGACCTTGCCTAGCGGCTGGAAGGCATTATATGCACAATGACCCGCCACATTACTGCGAGGGGGCGCTGCCGCAGTGGCACACCTTCTCGACGCGCACAGAAGTTGACGCCAACCGCTTATACCGCCATCAGCCCGTGGCCCGGTCCGTTGTTGCAGCCCTACACGGGCTAGTAGTCTCTTGGCCTTTCTTTGGATCTCATCTCAGATCGGAATTTGATCGAGTTCTGACGCCATCTTATTTCGGGACATCCCTCCCGTTTGGACGACCTCTCGTTCCTCCAATCCCCCGCCATCATCCCCATGGGATGAAGGGAACGGGAGTCTGCTAAGCAGCTCCTCTACACCATCATGACCGACACCGAAGCGAATGGTGATCTCAGCCCGCTCCCCACGGGCCATCGCCAAGGACTTGCTGGAATCGCCGTCTTGGCCGGCCTATCCTTTGTGTCTTGCACGGCGGTGCTGCTGTATCTCACCGTCAAGCTCGGACGATGGCATCTCAAAACCTGGAACCAATCCCGAAAGGGCCCCGATGAACCACCCTCTTCACCGGTTGACCTCTCCCTCGGACTCCCCGAGCGCCATTATATGGGCGAGGACCCCAGACTCCGCTGCCCTCCCGCCCGGAAGAAGGCGCAGCCCAACCAGTTCCTAATTCTGATTTACAACCTCTTGCTGGCCGACATGCACCAAGCAGCCGCCTTTCTGCTGAACGCTGTTTGGGTTGGCCGCGATGGGATCCAAGTTCGGACGCCGACCTGCTGGGTTCAGGGGTGGCTTGTTCAAACGGGGGACCTGGCGTCGAGCCTGTTCATCACGGCCATTGCGGTACACACGTACCTTGCCGTTGTGCGGAAGTACACGCCGCCGCAGTCGGCCATCTACATTACCGTCGTCTTCCTGTGGGCGCTCAACTATCTTATGATGATACTAGGGATTGTCATAACGGAGAATGGCAAGGAGGAAGGGGGGTTCTTTGCCCGAGCGGCGGCATGGGTGCGTCCATGTTCTTCCTCTGGGTTAGTGCGCCCGTTTTCGACTAACTTTTTGGGTGTGTAGTGCTGGATCAACATCCGCTACGAAACCCTGCGCCTCTACTTACACTATCTTTGGATCTTCCTCGCCCTGGCCGTGACCACCATTCTCTACACCCTCATATTCCTCTCCCTACAGAACAAAAAACACCCTAAAGAAGAACCCACCCAACTACAACAACACCTAACAACAACAACGACAACAACAACCGACTCAAGCGCCCGCCCATCCTTTTCCAGCATCACGCTCACCCCCACCACCCCCACCAACCTCCTCCCCCTACCACCACCCAACCACAACCACCACCACCACGAACCCCCCCCCTCAGCAGCAGCAGCAGCCGCAACAAACACGCACCACCACAAAGCCTTCCTCCTCTACCCCCTAATCTACATCCTCTGCACAGCCCCGCTCGCCGTGGGGCGCATCGCGACCATGGCCGGCGCCGACGTGCCCATCGCCTACTTTTGCACCGCCGGCGCCCTCATCACCAGCAACGGCTGGCTGGACGTGCTGCTGTGGGGCGTGACGCGCCGCCGGCTGCTCTTTGGCGCCGACATTGACGCCGAGGCGTCCGGGCTGGATACCTTTGCGTTCATGCGCACCCCGCACGGCCGCCGGTGGGGGAATATGGTGTGGGTCGAGGGGGGTAGTACCTATGGGGATCGTGCTGCTGGGGGGGATGGGA